>CAUYQG010224428.1:0-18520 GCA_963574415.1 Tarsius wallacei | reverse complement strand
TAGTAATAGGAGAACTCTATAATTTATCATCTATACTGAGAAACATTTGACAGTGAAAGGTACTCTAAAACTAATTAAAGTTATATAATTAAAAATATTTATATACCTATAAATTAATTTCTAACTGACTTAATTTTTTTATTTTTATTTTTATTTATTATTATTTTTTGAGTTGGCGTCTCACCCTGTCGCCCAGACTGGAGTGCAGCGGCCGCTCCCGGCCACCGCAGCCTCGACCCGCTGGGCTCCGGCGATCCTTCCGCTCCAGCCTTCCAAGTAGCTGGAACTACAGGCGCGCGCTACCACGCCCAGCTAATTTTTGATTTATTGTAGAGATGAGGTCTCGCTTGCCCAGGCGGGTCTCGAACCCACAGGCTCAGGCAATCCACTCACCTCAGCCTCCCAAAGGTGCAGGATTACAGGCTGAGCCACCGAACCCGGCTTTTTTTTACTTCTAATGATGATTACGTGTACCCTATCTCTTACTCCTGGATTAGTGTCACTAGAGTTATGCTTGTAATATGAATCTTTTCAAAGAAATAACTTGCTTTTGATTATTCTCTAGTACATGTTTGTTTCCAATTTGCTATTGTTGTCATCTTTTACTCTTTGATTCACTTTATTTTGTTTGTGTTCTTTCATAACTTCGTAAGTTGTACGGCTTTTGCTCATTAATTTTAGCCTTTCTTCTAGTCTCACAAAATATTTGCCATCTCAAAAAACCACTCATGTTGTATTAAGCACATTTTGATGCCATAGTTTAGTTCCTGAAATATCTGTTGAGATCCTACAATAATATTTTCTAACACCCATAGACATGTTATTATTGGTTATTATTTTTTGCCATTCATTCGTATTATTTAGAGATTTTGTTCAATAGGATACATCTGTAGGAACCTGGCAAGATCCAAGTTAGTGGTAAGTTCCTCCAAAAAGAAAGAGCTGTTGTTTCTCCCAGATGTCCTAGAAGGTTCAAACCTTAAAATCACTTAAAATTAATTTTTTAGATTTCAGTTCTCCCAGATAACAAAACTAATGTAAATTCAAAGTTATTTGTTTGTTTGTTTGTTTGTTTAGAATCGCAAGGGAACCTGTGAGGATTTGTTACATAAGCATATCACATGAAGGTGAAAGCTTGGGTTTCTGAAGAGCCCTCCCACCCCTCAAGTGTTGGGCATGAAACCCAGTGGGTGGTTTTGGATCACTTATCCCACTCCTTTTCTCCCTTCTTTAACAGTGCCCAGTGGTGGTTGTTTCCATCATTGTTGAGTGCCCCCATATGAGTGAGAGCATATATTAGTTTTTTTGTTGCTTTTGTTTTGTTTTGTTTCTGTGAATGATGTTCTCCAGCTGCATCCATGTTGCTGCAAAGGACATGACTGTGTTCTTCTTTATTGCTGTGTAGTATTCCATCATGTATATGTACCACATTTTCTTTATCTAGTCTGATGGGCATCTGGGACTCGATGAGCATCTGGGTTGGTTCCATGTTTTTACTGTTGTGAACAGTGCTGCAATAAGCATACACATGCAGGCATTTTTTTGGTAGAGTGATTTGTGCTCTTTTGGGTATATTCCCAGAAGTGGGATTGCTGGCTCAAATGGTAGCTCAACTGCTTTCCACAAAGGTTGAACAGGCTTACATTCCCACCAACAGTGCATCAACTTTTCTCCACAACCTCACAAATACCTGTTGGTTTTTGACTTTTTGATAACAGCCATCCTGGCTGGTATAATATGGTATCTCACTATAATTTTGATCTGCATTTCTCTGATAACTAGTGATGCTGAGCATTTGTTCATGTTTGTTGACTGCTAGTATATTTTCTTTTGAGAAGTGACTGTTCATGTTCTTTGCCTACTTTTTAATGGGGTTATTTATTTTCCTGTTAATTCACTTAAGTTTCTTATAGAGCTTGGATGTTAGGCCTTTGTTGAATGCATAGTTTGCAAATATTCTTTTCACATTCTGTGGGTTTTCTCTTTACTCTGTTGATGGTTTCTTTTGCACTGAACAAGCATTTTAGCTTGACAAGATCTCACTTGTCAATTTTAGCTTTTGCTGCATTTGCTTTTGAGAACTTGGACATGGATTCATTGCCTAGGCCAACGTCCAGGAAAATGTACCCTAAGTTTCCTTCTAAGATTCTTATAGCTTGAGTTTTCACAGTTAAGTCTTTGCTCCATTTTAAGCATTTGATCCATTTTAAGTTAATTTTTGCATATGGTGCATATGGTGTACAATTTCATTTTTTGCATACAGTTAGCTAGTGTAACCAGTACCATTTGCTAAATAGGATTTCCTACCCCTAATGTTTGTTTTTGTTGACTTTGTCAAAGATGAGTTGTTTTACAGTCTGTGGTTTAATTTCTGAGTTCTCCATCCTGTTCCATTGGTCTATGTGCCTAGTTTTGTAATAGTGCCATGTTGTTTTGGTTACTGTAGCCTTGTAACGTTTGAAGTCTAAGTATGTGATGACATCAGCTTTCTTCTTTTTGCTAAGGATTGATTTAACTACTTAGGCTCTTTTCTTCTTCCAAATGAATTTAAGTATTGTCTTTTCTAGGTCTGTGAAAATGTTGCTGGTACTTTGATAGAGATTATGTTGAATCTACAGATTGCTGTGGGTAGAATGGAAATCTTAATAATATTGATTCTTCTAATCTATGAGCATTCATTTGTGTTGTCTTTGATTTATTTGAGCAGAGTTTTGTAGTTCTCATCATAAAGATCTTTGACCTCTTTGGTGTGTGTGTGTGTGTGTGTGTGTGTGTGTGTGTGTGTGTGTGTGTGGTGAACAGAATTGTGCTTTTTTTTTGGTTCCCAGCATGCTTATTGTTGGTGTATAGGAATGCAATTAATTTTTGTGCACCAACTTTGTATCTTGAGACTTTACCAAAGTCATTTACCAGTATAGGCGTTTGTCGGCAGACTTTCTAGGATTTTCTTTGTATAGAATATCATCTGCTGAGTAATAATTTAACTTCCTCTTTTCCTTTTTGCAGACATCTAATTTCTTTCTTCTGTCTGATTTGACTTCCAGAACTATGTCAAATAGGAGTGGTGAGAGAGAACATCATTTTTTATTCCAGTTCTTAGGAGGAATGGTTCCAGCTTCTGTCAATTAAATATGATGGTGGCTTCAGATTTGTTATCATAGATGACTCTTATTTTGAGGCATGTTCCTTTAATGCCTAGGTGTTTGAGTGTTTTTATCAATAAGAGATGTAGTCTTTCATCAAATGCTTTTTCTGCATCTATTTAGATAATCATGTGGTTCTTAGTTTTACATCTGTTTATGTGGTATATTACATTTGTTGATTTGTGTATGTTGAGTCAGCCTTGCCTATTAGGAATAAAGCCCACCTGGCCATGATAAATTATCCTTGTAATGTGTGGTTACATGCAATTTGCAAGTATTACGTTGAGAGTTTTTGCATCCATGTTCATTGGGAAACTAGCCTGTAGTTTTCTTTCCTTGTTGGATCTTTGCCATTTTGGGTATCAGGATAATACTGGCCCCATAGAATGAGCTAAGGAGGATACCTAGATTCTCAATTGCTTGGAATACTTTCAGTAGAATTAGTATCAGGTCTTCCTTGAACATTTGGTAGAATTCAGCTGAGAAACCATCTGTCCCAAGGTTTCTTTTGGCGAGATTTCTTATTTCTGAATCAATATATTGGATTATTATTGGTCTGTTTAGCATTTCAATTTATTTTGTAATTCTTCAGGGTCAGTTGTAACAACACCTTTTTCAATTCTGATTGTGTTTATTTGAATTTTCTATCTTCTTTTTCTTGATTGTTGTTAATCTGATCAGAGGCCTGTTATTCTTATTTATCCTTTCAAACAACCAGCTTTTCAACTCATTGATCCTCTGTGTGGTTTTGCTGGTCTCTATTTCATTCAGTTCTTTTATTTTGATAATTTCCATTCTCCTACTAGTTTTGTGTTTGGGTTGTTCTTGTCTTTCCAGCTGCCTTAGGTATGATGTCAGACTATTTACTTGAGATCCCTTTATTTTTATTTTTTGATGAGTGTGTGCAATGTACATTTTCCTCTCAGCATTGTTTCATGGTATCCAAGAGGTTTTGCTGTACTATGTTATTTTCATTTGTTTCTAGGAATCTTTTTTATTTTTGTCTTGATTTCTGTGTTAACTCAAAAGTCATTCAGATGTATATTGCTTAATTTTCATGCATTTGTGTGTTTGGGGGGAGTCTCTGTTGGTGATATTAACTTTTATTCTGTTGTGGTCTGAGAAGATGCTTGGAATGATTTTGATCTTTTGAAATATGTTATGTTTGATTTATGACTGAGTATGTGGTTGATCTTAAAGTATGTTCCATGTGCTAATGAGGAGAATGTATATTCTACAGGTATTGGGTGAAGTGTTCTGTTGATGTCTTTTAGATCTAATCAGTTTATTGCCCAAAGTTAAGGTTCCAAATTTCTTTGTTGATTCTGCCTTGATGTCCTGTCTAAAGCTGTTAGTGGGCTAGTGAAGTCTCTGATTATTATTGTGTGGCTATCTATGTCCTCTCTTAAATTAATTAACAATTGTTCTATACATCTGGGTGCTACTATACATCTGGGTACATACATATTCAAAATGGATATTTGTTGCTGGTGAATTGACCCTTTTATTGTTATGTAGTGCCCTTCACTGCCCATTTTAACTTTTATTAGTTTACAGTCTGTTTTATCTCAAATAGGAATAACTACACCTGCTCTTTTTTTGTTTTCCCTTTGCCTGGAAGGTCTTTCTCCAACTCTTTGCCTTGAACCTGTGTATTTACGGTGGGATAGGTTTCCTGAAGGCAGTAGAAGAATGAATAATGTTTCTTTACTCAATTTGCCACTCTGTGCCTTTTGAGTGGTGTGTTCATTGCATTCACATATAAGTTGATTATTGGTATGTGGCGATATGTTTGAGTCATATTGTTAAGAAGCTGCTTTGTGTCTTAGGCTCTGTGGCAAAATCGTATGGTCTGTAAACTCTGCCAACCTCTGCTTTTGCAATGGGTGGGGCCATTTTTTCATTTCTATGCTTAGAACTTTCTTAAGCATCTCTTGAATGACTGGTCTGGAGATGACATATTTTCTTAGGACTTCCATGTCTGGGAATTATTTTAATTCTTCTTCATTAATGAAGCTTAGTTTGGCAGAGTAGAAAATTATTGGCTGGAATTGCTTTCTCTAAAAATCTTAAAAATAGGTCCCCAGTCCCGTCTGGTTTGTAAGGCATCTGCTGAGAGATCTGCTGCAATTCTAACAGGTCTCTCTTTATAAGAGGTTTGTGTTTTCTCTCTAGCTGCCTTTAGGACTTTTACTTTTATGCTCACCTTGGCAAGTCTGATTATTTTGTGCCTTGGAGATTATCTTCTCATGTAATACCTCACAAGAGTTCTCTGAATTTCTTGTGTCTGCACAACTGCTTCTCTAGCAAGAAGGGGAAAGTTTTCTTGGATGACATGCTCTTCGAGCTCTGAGAATCTTTCCTCTGCCTAGTCAATTGTACTATTAAGGCTTACTATTGTGTTTTGAAATTCCAGGAGAGAATTATTCACTTCCATACGTTTAATTTGGTTCTTTCTTAGAATAACCAGGTCAGTTTTTACTTCCTGCCCTGTTTTTGTGGCCTGGTTGATTTGGGTGCACATTTTTTCCTGGATCTCATAGAGTCTCTTTGCCATCCATAATCTGAATTCTGTCTGTCATCAGGGACAGGTCATTCTGAATAGGTTCCATTGCTTGGGATCTGAGAAAACCCTTTGTGGGTGGTGAATCATTATGGCTTTGGGGATTGTTGGTGTTTTCTTGCTGGTTCTTCCCCATCTGTGTGGGCAGTCTCATCTCTTTTTTTCTGTTTTGTTTTGTTATTTTTTCCATGTTAAAATTGCTATTATTGGGATGAAAGGTTGTGTTGCTTTCTTAGTTGAACTCCCTCCTCTGGTCTACCTGTGGAAGGCACAAAGGTGGCAGGGAGGGTTGTGACTTGGCAGGAAGCCTTCTGGGACTGCTTCACTGGTACAGTCTGTCAAGGATAGGGCAAGATTTTCCTTCAGATCAGTTGCTTTCTCTTCCTTCTGGCCCAAGCAACAGGGGTCTTGGCTGGCCAGGAGCTCTGGCCTCTCCCTCTCAAGCCTGCTTGACTCATCAGTAGACTTGGCAGGCAGCTAGGAGGGACCCTATGTCTCAATTCTGGCACAGGTGCTTTGAGGGGTATAAAGTGACCTCCTCTTGTCTAGGCAAGTCTGCTCCTCTTGCACAAGGGTAGAAGAATGATATCGAACTTGTTGGCAGAAACCCAGAGTTTCTCCCTTAATCCGCAGATCAGTGGACTACCACTACACTGAGCAGAGATATGTACCACCTCCTGGTTCCCATCTTGATCCATGGGAGGGGCAGTGATAGTGATGGCAGCCCTCTGAGGGCAAGTGACATTTGGAAACCTAAACTGGAGCCAGGACAGGTGCTAGCATTGCTGGAGAAATGGCCCCAGGGTGGGTGCATTGCCCCAGCTGTGGGCTGGAGAGGGAGGAAAGGAGAAGGACCCACGTGGCTCAGATTACTGCTGCAGGGTATGCCCCATGAAGCATCTCATTGTGGGATTGGTGGATGTTAGCACTGGGGCTTTCTGGGAACTGGGGTCTCCCCGACCCCACATGGATCCAGCATGTACCTAATTCCAGGAAGCTCTCTGTGCCTGACTGATGCAGGATGGAGTATGGGGGGAGGTCCTGGGCTATCTCTCCCTTTGCTAGAAGGGAAGATTTGTGAGAAGTGCATAAAATACTCTCCCATTCACTCATCACTTTCTTCTCCGAGAGTGCTCTCCCAATATGGTTTGGGGCCACTTCTGGGGGTGGCTGGGGCATGAAGCTGAAAGTACTAAAGGATTCATTTTGTTCAGAATGCCCCAGATATTGTGATTTAATGGAAAGCGTTCAGCAGACTTGAGTCTGAATCCTGACAGTGCTTCTTCCAAATTGTAATCTTGAGCAAATTCCAATACTCATTATAGTCTGAGCCTGATTCTTTGAGTCTAAAAAGTTTGGAGAATGCATTACATAGATAGAGTGAACATAGTATGAACCCGCTAACAGACCACCTAGAACAAAAAAAGTATGTTCAATATATCATGTCCTTTATTCATCAATATATGATGATCCTTTGTTCATTCATTTCTTCCTAAGACAAGATAGAAAGCCCAGCAAACGAAAGGACTCCTATGTCCTTTCTAGGAGAACAGGACCAGGGAGACTATTGTCCTTCTGGTTATGGTACAAAAACCATGGCATTTATTCAACCAATACTTATTGACTATCTTTTCTCTGCTAGGCAGTAAAGGATAATGCAACTGTCCTTAAGAAAATTTTGTGAAATTGATTAAGAAAAAAACCCTAAAATCATACTAGGCCAACAGCAGAAATATTAAGCCCACTTCCTTGTAACTGGTTGTCACAAGACTTCTGTTTTTTTCCTGTTCTATGGCATTCATTTGGAGACTCTTTAGGTTCTGCATACCATGGATGCCAGTTGGTCTGCTGGGTCCAGTAAGAAGCTGATTCATGGATAAATATAGTTACTACTTCATGATGATTTCATCCCCTTTACCTGGACCAGTCAGTGACCCCAAATTTTTCAGCCCCTAGCCCTGCAAAAATCCCCTTAAAAACTCTCGCCCAGAGCCCCTCAATTAAATGTACAGTAGTCCTCTACATCTTCATATCTATGCCTGTCTCCTTCAATTTCCCACTTACAAGTCAAGATGTGCTGCTGTGTGTGTTCTCTCCTTGGGATCAAAGCATAGAAAAAGTTATTATTTTATAAACTTCATAAATAGCAGTTAGCATTCCAAAACATCTGCTTGAGGGTGAAAAGCATTCACATTTGATGTTTTTGCTGTGTTCCTTCCTTGAGTAGTCACAATACGCATATATAACCAGAATGGGCCACTGGGATACATCTTATTGCCAAAAGAATCCTAAAGCTCAAAAACATCTGGAGGCAGGTAGTAGGGCATCCACAAGGAAGACAGTGAAGAACAAAATACAAGGCAACAGATATATTTCTGGCACAACTTTCCTCAAAATAAAATTGAATAAATTTGAAAAGAGATTCTGATGAATCAGGATACAGAAATACCAAGAGTGCCTGGCTTCCCTAGGGCCACGTGTCAATGTTGATGATGATGAGTTGTCCCAGTCAAGCAGAGAAAGTGTCAAACAATCAGGGTTAGAATAAATGCAACAATCAGTTTTTGAGCCAGAAGATCTTACTTGAACCTTGTCCTGTGGCCTCCCTATCCTTAGTTTTCCCATCTAAACCAGTGCCAATTAATAGAAATCCCTCAATCAAGATTAGATAGTTATTTGTCCAGAGTACCATCTTCCTAACAATATTGATTCCTATCCATTCTCCCTTCATTGTGAATGTTGGTCATATAGTCTTTTACCCAGATTATTTATAATGTTATCAATAGAGTGGCATCTATAGGAAATCAGTCAACCATAAATCATCACAGACCACTAGATTCTGACTTCTAAAGTCATCAGCAAGTTCTGTTCCTGGGAGAGAGCAGACAATACCGCCCAGCCTGGAGTGCAGTGGCTCACTCATGGCCACCCCAGCATCAACCTGCTGGGCTCAGGTGATCCCTCCACTTCAGCCTTCCAAGTAGCTGGAACTACAGGCTTCCGCTACCATGCCCAGTTAATTTTTTCATACACTGTAGAGACGAGGTCTCACCAAGTTACCCAGACTGGTCTCGAATCCTTGGGACAGAGGATTGCAAAGCAATGTTAACTACTTGCAAAGGACAGAAACAAATATAGATGAGCTTTGTCCAGGGCTGTGATGGTAGAGCTGATGAAACTTTGAAGGACTTGAGAGAAAAGTAAAGAATGTCAGAGGAGAAAGCAGTGAAAGAAACCTTGAAACATGGACAAACACACTGGCTCACAGACACTCTGTAAATAAGGCTTATTCGAGGTACTGCATTTACTGGATCACAAACAGATCATCACTCCCGTGAATGGTGAACAAAGACTACATAGAGATAAACCTTGATCTACTCCATAACATCATCGGCTGTAAAGTAATAAGCAGTACATTTTTCTTTTATATTCACGACACATTTGCAGTCATTAGAACAGAGGGGCTAGACTGGTCTAAATCCCAGTAATGCACATGTTATTGCACACAGTTGTTTCCACATTCCTTTGTCCAGTTTACTGTTAATGACTCAAATAATGGGGTTTCCTGCTACTTTGCCTCATAGCATAATATGGTGAGATATGCAGATGAGTTGGGACAACAATTGTCACAATGCTCTCCATGTTAATAAATACCAAGCATAAACAAGCCTTGCAATGCAACATGCTAACGTGAGATCTTAAACACAGTATCCAAGGAGTGTGGCTTAAACTTCAGATAGCAAACACCAGGTCATATGTGAAATACCTACCACAGCAATATGCCAATATAAACTCACACATCTTAAATTGCTTTTCAGACTGAGTACAAACAAAAGTGATAGGGAAATAGAATATGTCTCTATTAAATTGCAAAATTCATAAAGTACAAAAGATTTCCATTCTATTAAAAAATGTTTGAGGTATCATTAGCTCACTGAATTAACACGTGCAAACACACACACACTTAAAGACCTACAGATTATGCATGTTGATGAAGTCATTCTTACTTTCTGGGGCTGTTTACATTAGGATGTTGTTTCTGACCTTATTAATAGACAGTACCACCGTCAGGGCAGTCACTCTCTATAGCAGCCCTAACAAGGAGTACAATATTAAACACTGTGGATATGAGACAGTGACATAGCGGGTAAAACAACTCTGAAACAAAAGTCAGAAAATACGAGTTTGAGTCCTAACTTAACAACTGTATGATTTTGGATGTCAGTTTTCTTCCTCTTACTGTGGAGAAAACAATGACTTCTTTGCAGAATAGGAATAAAGTTCAAATGAGATGACACTCCTGAAAACACATTGTAAACAAACTTTAGAAAAAGAGTTTTAAAATATAATATCTCAACTAAACCTTCTTTCAACACTGTAAGAAGCATAGCATTATATCACTGGTAATAATAAAAATAAAGTATAACAAAGATAACCTGAATAAATGTCACATTAGGCATGAGCTCTAGGTAGCTCTGGATACTGGAAATTATATATATGTATATGATAGTATATATACATGTATATATAAAGATGTGAAAATGAAATTGCTGGGAATTGTAGGTCTAATTGATTATACATATTGTGGGGAAATAAAACACTAAAGCCATAAAAGACAAATAACAAGTCAGATGTTTTAAATACAAACTCATATTGCATGAAGATCAAACAGGCTTGAGGTACATAATCATTAGATGCCATACACTGACTTAACACTTGAAAAGAATTTAGAAATAATCTAAGACCATTTATAAAATTCATCATTATAGGAATTTTTGGGGGTGGGGCAAACACTAATATTCATTATGACATAATTAAAAACTCTCGTGACAGATGAAATTACACATTCTATAAGGTGTTAAAAGTGCTATGTTCTTACTTAGTAGTTATAGCTAATCAGCAAATGTAATTATTTGGTGATGTAGATGCTATAAAAAGGAAGATTTTTATGTCATATCGACATTGTGAGTTTTCTGAAAATGAATCTATCTATTTTTTTCAGATGGTAAAATAATACATTTTCACTAAAAATTGAAAATAGAAGATTCTAGAAATACAAAACGTAAACATATCCTTTTGCCCACCTCCTTCTACTCCAACCGAAGTATTTATTTATTCTCCTGAGGAAAGTGAGGTTGGTTAATGCAACCTGACTGACCCAAGATGTTAGCAAGCTATGCCACGATCTAGATTCCAAATTTTTATTTTATTTTATATTTATTTATTTATTTATTTTAGAGATGAGGTCTCACCAAATTGCCCAGGCGGGTCTCGAACCCGCTGGCTCAGGCAATCCACTCACCTCAGCCTCCCAAGGTGCAGGATTACAGGCTGAGTCACTGAGCCGGGCGAGATTCCAAATTTAAATTATTGATATGTATTCTTATATCCTGGGTTTAAAATTTGATTAGGCTGATGCTAAATAGCCCTGGGTTAAGGATGCCAAAACAGCAGTTCCTGGAAACTCTGGCATGCAAAGATTTTCAGGTCCATAGGAAGAAGGACTCTACTAACTATGTAAACAACCTTGGAAGAACTTGTTATTTTTTTTGTCTCTGGACATCATATAAAAGTTGAATAAGATTGAGTCCTCTCACTCCAGGGTTAGGAGAATTCTCATCTTTATAGTTGAGTTGACCAATGCAATGACTCTTTTTCCTGGTATATCAACAAGAAATTTATAACTTAACACAACTCACCACATCTCTGGCCATAGGGGCAGAGACAGGTGGGAATCCCAGTAGCTCGGTTTTAACTTTATGAAAAAGCAAAGAAAAAAATTTTAAAAAAAAGATAGACAATATGTTCTGCAAGATAACATAAAGTTCTTTCGAATACATAGCAATTTAAACAACGTGTTATTGGCTGGGTATAGTGGCTCACACCTGTAATTCTAGCACTTTGGGAGGCTGAAGATTGCTTGAGCCCAGGAGTTTGAGATCAGTCTGGGAAAATAGAGAGACCTTGTCTCTACAAAAAAAGAAAAAGAGAAAAAAAGGAATTAGCCAGGCTTGGTGGTGCAAGCCTGTAGTCTCAGCTTTTCAGGAGTCTGAGGGGGAAGGATTGCTTAAGCCCAGGAGTTCAAGGCTGCAGTGAGCCATCATCATGCCACCGCACTCCAGCTTGGGAGACAGAGTAAGACCCCGACTCAATAAACAAACAAAAAAATAAATAAAATCTGTTATTGGTGCATGAATAGCAAATAGACCAACAAAGCAATATAAACAAATCTGTAAATAGACTTAGGCATACACAATAATGTGATTATAATAAAAGTGTTATCAATGGAGTAAAGATAGTCAATTAATTTGTAGAATTGGATCTTGTTATACATCAACAAAAAATAGATCCCTATTTAAAGACCTTAATAAGTTAGGCAAAATTGTATAAAAATCAGGGAAAGGTGAGATAATACCTTCATGAGGCCATGTAAAAGAGAATTTCTGAAATATCATGCATACAAAAGCTAAACAAGAGAAAAAATTAACAATGAGACAAACATGTAACTAAGAGAAGATATTCATAAGAATTAGGAAAAAAGAATAATTAGTATTCAGTATATAATTACAAATTTTATAAGTCTACAGGATAAATGTTAATGAGACAAGATAAAGATGGGCAGAAAATATACACTGGAATTAAACAGATTGATCAACAAATAGATTAAAATATGTTCAACCTCTCTATTAATCAAGGACATACAAACAAACACATCAAGAAACCAATTCACATATGTCAGATTTGAAAAGTGCAAAAAGTCAGCCTATACCAATTATTAGTGAAAATATGTGGAAAACAACTCTAATACAATGATATGAATTGGCAAATCTCTTTTGGAAGTAATTTGTTGATATTTAATAAAATTAAATGTAGTCTTATCCTGCAAGGTAATAATTCTACCTATTGGTAATATAACCTAAAGAAATCCCTGCAGATAGAAGGAAACATTGCTTATAATATTAAAAATGGATACAACTTACATACTGATCACTAGACTAATAAAAACCAAATAAATCTTTTCTTCTATATACCTATGCAGTGCTTTAAAATATATTATTAGAACTATATGTGTACCAATATGTGTATATCTAAAAATATTATAGTGAGTGGAAAATTAATTGTAGATAAGTACTCATAAATAGTTGTTTTAAAAAATTAAATAAAGACAAATGTGTAATGTAATAGCACGCTTATGTAAGTGCAGGAGAATAATAAAAATATGGGTTAGAACGATGTATGTCAACTTTTAAATGTGAATTATCTCTAGAAAAGAAAATTTAGAGAGAATGAGATCAAGAAAGAATGTAATGTAATGATAACTTTCATTTTACTCAAGTCAGCAATATTTTAATTCTTAATAAGAAGATTTTGGTGTGAATGTAGTAAAATAATTACTTACCAAAATAGTTCTGGTATATAGATATCTGTTATATTTTTCCTCTGTCCTTGTCTGTCTGGTTGTATTATTTCGTTAAAATTTTAAATAATAAAAATTGAAAATAAGTAAAGGGCCAGACTATTTTAGGCAATATAAATAAACAAACAATGAAAGAGTGGTAATATTATATTTGATATGTTGGAATTTTAAAAAACGACATTGGATTTAATAAAATTAAAAGGTCAAAGCCTGCTAAGAATATATTACAGGCCTAAACTTGAGTACAGCATACTACCAAGCAACTAACATAAGAGCAAATATTACTATAAACTCAAGTAAAATTTGAAAAAATGAAATTATTGTTGAAATTGTTATGATGCTCCCTTCAGAACTGGATACATCTAAATGTATAAGAATAAAGATAGAAAAAGCTAATACAAAAAAACTTAGCTTGCATGTATATGCAACATATAATATGTGATATTTGAACTATATTTATGACCTATATTTTATTTGTGGGAGTTATGAAGTTGATTATGTCTTGGACCATAAATAAGATATTGAAATATTTTTTAAACAGACATTTTCTGATTTCCATTTTTAAATAACCCAAATAAATGAAAAATAACTGATTTTATAATTATTGACTATTGATTATCTACCTGAAATTAACGAAGGTGTTCATTAGGCTTTGGACCAAAGAAACGTCAAACAAAAATTGTTTGCTATCCAGAAAACAGTGAAAAATGGAAGATTTTATAACAAAGATTGCAGGAGATGACCAGAGAAAAAGATCTACACTTCAATAAAAACATTTGGTCTTCTTCTTAAGAAAGTAAATATAATTCCTAAATAAACAAGAAAGGGCAAGAATAAATTTCAACACTAAAATGTGTAAAATAGAAATAAAAAGGAAAGAACAAAAATACATTAAAAACCACATCTATTAAGAAAAAACTCCCATAAACCTAATTAAGAAATATAAAGAAGGAGTAAAAATATATCCAACCAGAAAAAGAAACACAACCACAGATATTATAAAATGAAGTAATAATGTAGGAATGCTAAAATAATGTGTGGTAACCGATTTCTAAAACTAAGGAAAATTTATATTTTTCAAAAATACTATAGTTGTGCATAAAAGAAGTAAAAATATTGAAAAGAACCCATAATTACAAAAAATACTGGAAAAATAAAAAAAAAAAATTTAAGATCTTCAAGATCACATGGCCTTAAAGACAAGTGTATCTACATTTTCAAAACTAATTAATCTTAATATAATCTATGCTTTTCCATTACAGAGAAAAAAAGTTTTCTAAATTGAAGCATCCTCACTTGATACCTATAATAGTACAAATAAAATTGTAACCCAGCTCAAATATAATAGAATAGATTAAAAATTCTAAATAAAATATTAACATATACAGAAACATCAAGACAAGAGACAACCCAATTATTTTTCTTTTCTTTTCTTTTCTTTCTTTCTTTTTTTTTTTTTTGAGTTGGGGTCTCACTCCATCACCCAGGCTATAGTGCAATGGCAGGTGGCAGGATCACTGCTCACTGTAGTTTTTACCTTCTGGGCTCAGGGGATCCTTTTGCCTCAGCCTCCCAAGTAGCTGGGATTACATGTGCACAACACCAGGCCTGGCTGATTTTTCTTTTTATTATTATCTTTTGTAGAGGCCAGGTTTCTCTAAGCTGTCTTGGCTGGTCTTAAACTCCTGGACTCAAGCAATCCTCACTTTGGCCTCCTAAATTACTGGTATTACAGGCATGAACTACTGTGCCTGGCCCCAAGACAACCCAACTTTAAACAAATGATCAGAGGATCTAATTGGTATTTCTTTAAAGAAGATATACTAATGGCCAATAAGCATATGCAAAAATGTTCAACATCATTAGTCATCAGGAAAATGCAAATCAAAACCACAATGAGAGAACATATCACACCTATTAGGAAAACTAGAATCAAAACATGAGATGGCAAAAAGTATAGATAAGGATGTGGAGAAACTGGAACTCTTGCACATTGCAGGTGGGAATGTAAAATGGTACAGCCACTATATAAAACAGTTCTTCAAAAAGTTAAAGACAGAAATTTGGTAGTTCCTTAAAAACTAAACAGAATTATCCATCAATTCCACTCCTAGGTGTACATCTAAGAGAATTAAAAATATATGTTGAAATCAACATTGATGCAGGAATATTAATAGTGGCCTTATTTGTAATATTCAAAAAGTGAAAACATCATTCATATCCTTAGCTGATGACAGCTTAAACAAATGTGGTATACCTGTAAAATATAATATTATTCAGCCATAAAAATGAATGAGGTACTGATACGTGCCATAACATGAATTAACTTTGAAAACATTAGGTTTAGGGAAAGAAGCCAGACATGAAAGGCCATATATTGTATTATTTCATTAATATAAAATGTCCTAACAGGTGAATACAAACAAAAAGAAAGTAGCTTAGAATTTTTATGTGGTTGAGTAGAAGGAATTATATGAAGTGATTGCTTTTAATGAGTTTAGGATTTATTTTTGGGGTGATGAAAATGTCCTAAAATTAGTTATTGGCTATGGTTGCACAATTCTTTGAAAAACCTATTTACTTGTATGTTTTATATGGGTTCATTTTATGATATTTGAATTATATGTCAATAAAGCTGTTTTTAAAGGTTTGTAAAAAGAATATCAAGAGAAAACCACAACTGTGACCAAGGAGAATTTATCCAAGTAATGAAAAAGATAGTTCACCATCACTGATTAAAAAAAAAATCAACATGGTCCCTGATATTGTTGTGCTATAGGAGAAAAATCAATAGATGCAGTTTTTCACTTAATTTTTTTCAATGAGAATTAATGTTTATAACATTTATCTATGCTGGCCAGGTGCACTGGCTCAACTCCAAATTTCAGCACTTTGAGAGGCCAAGGAGAAAGGAGTTTGAGATTAACCTGGGTAATATAGAAGACCCTATCTTTACCAAAACAAACCAACAAAAAACAAACACCAATTAGCCAGGCTTGCTGGCACATGTCTGCAGTCTCAGCTACTCAGGAGACTGAGGCAGATGGACTAACTAAGTCCAAGAATTCAAGATTACGGTGAGGCCTGGGCAACAAAGTGAGAACTATCTGTAAAAAAAATAATAATTTTACAAGTTTTATCTATGTTGTTGGAACTACCCATTGTTCACTTATTCACAATTACTGTGTGGTATTACATTACATGAACATGTCACAATTTGTTCATTTATTCTTCTGCTAATAGACTTTTATATTGTTTCTGGGTTATTGCAATTATAAAAATATTTTATTGATACATATTTTAATTGTGTCTCCTGGTACATATATTCGTTAATATCTCATGAGCATATGTCTAGAGCTTAGAATAACTAGATGATAAGACAAACACATATTCTTCTCTTAAAATATATAGTATGATGCCATGTTAATAAAGCTGAAAAACAGTAAAAATATGTAATATATTTGATTAAAGATACATATATATAATGTGTTACAATTTTATATTTAAAGATGTGAAAGAATAATAAATATGCAATTCTGGAAAGATTTTGTGGCAAGGGGAAGGAAAAAGTGAAGACAAGATAAGGAAGTGGCACTAAGATATCTTCAAAATTATGGGTAATATTTTACAATTTAAAAATAAAAATGAATTGCATGGTTTGTTCATGAATGTTCATTTTATGGTCTTCCTGATATGTATTTATGCATAAGTGCTCTTTTGTAACAATAATATATAATAGTTAAAAAAATAACAGATACTTAAAGGACATCTGATGAAATGCGTTAACTGTTTCAAATATTTTATATAAATTAGAAACATTATAGCACTACTCCGCTATGCTAAAGTCTAGCTACTAAAATTATTAAACAATCTTTTGTTAATAATATATGTAAATGGTTTAGCAAAAATGTATATTACATATCAGAAAATATATCCCTTAGATATAAAAACCTTTGTTTATACAAGATGATGTTCAATGATGTATAATGATGATTATTAGAGTACTACTTGTGCTGAGAATAACAAGAAAGTGGATGCCTATTAATGAGAAAAAGGTTGAATAATTTATGTTTTATCCATACAATGGAATACATAGGATCAATTCAGTGTATTTGAGGTATCCATCACCTTAAGTATTTATTATTTCCATGTGTTGGTAGCATTTCAAGTCCTCTCTTTTACATACTTTGAAATATGTAACGTGTTGCTACCTATAGACATTCTACTCTGCTATCAAATATCAAGGCTTATTTTTTTCTTAAGCCATACCTTCATGTATGTTTGTACTCACTAATCAACATCGTTTTATCCCCAGCTTTCACCCAAAAATGCTTCACAGGCTCTAGTATCTATCATACTATTCTCTGTCTCCATGAGATCATTTTTTTAGCTCCCACACATGAGTGAGAACATGTGGTATCTGTCTTTCTGTGCCTGGATTATCTCAGTTAGCATTATGATCGCCAATTCCATCTATGTTACTGAAAATGATGTAATTTCATTCTTTTTTTATGGCTGAATAGTATTCCATTGCATTTACATACTACATTTTAAAAATCTATTCATCTGTCAATGGACAATTAAGTTGATTCCTTGTTTTCACTATTGTGAATAGCGATACAATAGACATGTAAGTACAGCTATCTTTTCGATATACAGACTTATTTTCCTTTGAATAAACATCCATTAGTGGGCTCATTGTATCATATGGTAGTTTTATTTTTAGTTTTTTGAGAAATCTACACAGTTTTCCACAGTGGTTGTATGAATTTAAGTTCATATCAACAGTGTAGAGACCCCTTTTTGCCTCATCCCTGACAGCATCTGTTATTTTTTTGTCTTTTTAATAATACCATTCTAATTGGGGTGAGATCTTATTGTGGTTTTATTTGCATTTCCCTGATGCTGAGCATTTTTTCATAATCTTTTAGCTATTTGTATGACTTCTATTAAGAAATGTCTATTCATATATTTCGCCTACTTTTAATGGGATTATCTGTTATTTTATCATTGAGTTGTTTGAATTCCTTGCATGCAGGAGTCCAGCTCCAGCAGGGACCAAAGATTCCTGGAGGTGAGATGGCATCGGCAACTAAGGGGGGAAAGAAAGAGAGAGAGAGAGAGAGACTGGACAACTGTTCAATATTGAGCAGAGGCCGTTTATTGAAGGTTCACAGTGGGCTTTTATCCCCAAATTCTACAAAGTCATTCTCACATGTCTTTCACGTGAACACAATGCCAGGCGGATGAGGGGCATCCCCCACCCACCAGATGTTCCTTCAGGCATGAGGAAGAACAAACCCAAAATTGTCTTTCTGCTCCTCATGCTTGGTTAATGTTCCTTAAAGGCAATGAAACAATACCTTCCTAAAGCACAATGTTTCTATAACCTAAAAA
>CAUYQG010224427.1:0-50605 GCA_963574415.1 Tarsius wallacei | reverse complement strand
CGCTTTGGGAGGCTGAGGTGACTGGATTGCCTGAGCCTGCGGGTTCGAGACCCGCCCAGGCAACTTGGTGAGACCGCATCTCTACAATAAATCAAAAATTATCCGGGCGTGGTAGCGCGCGCCTGTAGTTCCAGCTACTTGGAAGGCTGAGGCGGAAGGATCGCTGGAACCCAGCAGGTCGAGGCTGCGGTGGCCGGGAGCGGCCACTGCACTCCAGTCTGGGCGACTGAGTGAGACTCCGACTCAAAAAAAAAAAAAAAATTCACTATGCAAAATATTTCAAAAGAAATATTTAAATCATTGCTTAATATTAATCATTGACAAAAACCTTCTGTAAATAGGTGAAAAGCTTTTTTCTTGACATCAGAATATGAATAAACTTTACAAGTTCCAATGTCACCATAGAAAGTTCGCTAACTTTTAAACCATTTAACGGTCTTGGGCCTTAAGACTGAAATGTTAATAACAAAAGCCCCCAAGTCTTAAAAAAAATGTTTTTTTTTTTTTTTGGTAAGTCCTTGGCAAACAACTGAGTTTTAAGAGTTATATCTCTTAGGAAATTATTTTAGTGATTGCTTCATTACAAAACTGCTTCATTACAAAACTGAATATTTAATTTACAGTAATGTTCTTTGTCAGTCACAACAAACATGCTAAGAATTTTTAAAATATTGAAATAACTTTTTAAAACTAAATTGCCATCTACTCGAGGTTTTTAAAAAGGATTTTCACAAATCAGACAAATGCTCTATTTTCATAGGAATTTACCATTATCTTTGATACAAATGCCTGCTGTGCCTACTACATGCACTAGTATCAGTACCCAAACAAGCTTTTACAGCTAGAAAATAGACCATGTAAGATACAAAAGAATATTTTCCTTTAAAAAGCAGGTAAGCAAACATGCTTTTAAGTTGTTTCTCATTTAAAATTTGCTTTGAATTTCACACCATGAAACAATATGGTGAACTTGATTGAATAGAGTGTAAGGAGCCCATATTTTAAAACTCAGTTTGACTCTGACATTTCTGCAAAAGCGGTTAGTCGGTTAAACTAGTTAACAGTTAAACAACAGTTCTAATGCAAAAGCATCAAACATGAATAAACTCATCCAACTTTACACGAGAAATATTTTAGATGAATTCCCAGTACTTTCCTCCCCGTTTGAAAAGGTAATAGATGCACACAACGGCCAGAAAGAAAAAATAAAACCAAGTGACCCATAAGGGCAAATCAACCCCCCCGCCCAAAGAAGGAAGAAAGCGCGCTTTTCCGAAAATCTCAGGCCATTCTGACCAACCAATTCCTACAATGAATAAGTTGGAGGGAAAAGGACCCTGAGCGTCAGGCGCCTCCTAAACTCTTAGTGAAGCTTTTCCGCATAGATCTTCCCCAAGCCTGCTCCTCTCAGAGCTGGGTTTCTACTTAAACCATCCTCATTCTTGGGGAGGACGGCTGCAAGGCAGCCTAGTTTGAACTAGTACTGAACTAAACCGCTACCGCCGTCCTCCTCTCTCCGACCGGGGACTGCAGGGCCCCGGATTCTCCCCCAGCCTCAGCTACTCTGGTCGCACCCCACACCTCGGCTGCCCCCAGCCGCCACTAGAAGAAAAAAAAGCGGGGGTGGGGGGGTGGGGAGGAGCCGGTGGTTCCCATTCCCCCACCACTCGGGCCACCTCTCACCTGTCCAGCCAGAGTGTGCAGGGAGCGAAAGATTTCGCAGAGCACCTCTTGGGTGAGGCTGGGGCTGCAGCTTCTCTCCAGGGTCCTGTCACCGCTACTCGGACTAAGCTCCGAGGCAGCGGCCATGATACCTCCGCAGGCCGCCCCGCCACCGACACCACCACAGTCGCCAAGGACCGCTTGCAACCCCACCCCCTCCCGCTCCCAATGTCGTCGCTCGGCGATGACGTAAACACAGCGTCTGGTTTAGATCGGGACTTTGAGGCCCCACCCTCTCTATGTGACTGACACGCACATACACCAATCAGGCGCAACTATAGCTCTGCGCCGAGGCTCTGGCGCGAGTAATTACCGACCAGTGCGAGGCCGGGTGCTAAATTTAGGAATGGTGATTGGAGTCGTTATCAACGTTGTGAAGGGTTAGCATCAAGAAGACGACCTTGACTCTTAGATGTTCCTTTTGAATGTTGGTAAGAGGCGTTACATGTTAGAGTTTGAGTCCCAGAATTAAAAGTTGAAATCTTAACATGGCGGTGTGGAGTGGGTCTGGAGAAACAGTGTTGGTCCGGGCTGGAGCGGTGCCCACACGTGTTTCTGAACACTGGAAAACTGACAAGAATGGTCACAGTTGTATAGAACACTTTCATCTCTTCAAGGTTGCTTAAAACTTGGGCAAATCAACACTGCTAATTTTTCACGCGGGGAAGGGAAGGTTGTAAAAGAACAATAAAAGAGTTCCATTAATGCCTCATTTTACTATTGAGGGAGACATTGATGACTTTAAATCAAAAGTTATGTCAACATTTAAAATATCCATTAGTTGTCATTCTCTAGGTGATAACTGTAAGAGTCGCTCAACCCTAAAATTGTTTCGAAGAAGTGAAACACTGTCAATATGATTCCAACAGGAATTTAATCCAAATAAGTAATGTCATGCAACCACAGTCTTCGAAATTAGTACATAAGCTGAATTGAAATTTGAAAAAGTATTGTTTATCACATATCTTTATTATAAAGTTGTTCAAAGGACTTCGTAATCTTTTAGTCAGACTCAAACTTTTAAAAAAGTGTTATCCAGCCTCCCCAAAACAAGCACGTTTTAGAAAAATTTTTAGTGTTAAGCTCTGCTCAAAAACACTTTAAAAAAATAAACATCAGTTCTGAGATAAGGGACAAGGGCTTTAAAACTCTTAATTCTAATAGTCTAATGCAATTACAGTAGAGGAAGACAAGGTGGAAAATTGTACAATGTGTATTATTTAGTTTTAGAGTAGACTGAAAGGGAAGGAACAAGGTATTAGGGAACTGGGATAACGACAGGGATAAAAGAACTCCTTTGACCTTCCCCTAGGGAGTCTTTTAATTGGGTTTTTATTTCCAAAGACATGTGATATTACTAGGCTTAACAGGATCTTGAGAAATTTTGTCTTTTCCCTTGTTAGCAGCAAGATATACAACTGATAGTCCAGCCTATGTCTAGAGGCAGAAGAAGACTTTACAATATCAATTCTAAATTGAGCAACCCTCTCTTCAAGCCTCTCATCCCCAGATCTAAGACCATGATTCTTTGCAGTCTTAGCATATTTTCTTTGCCTCTAGTTCTTTTGTTAATAGAGAATAATTGTAATAGAGTAACTAGATGTTTTGTTTTGCACCACATTAGCAATCAGTTTCAGATTATTTGATTTCATTGAGGTGTGAAGTATTTTTTCAAATATGCTGGGTATTGCTATGCAGCACATTTGGAATATGCTTGGTACGTTAAAAGAACACCATGTTTAACAAGGTGCTACTCAGTCCTTTCTTTGCCATCATTGATTTTGAAATTCCGGGTTTTTCTTGTTCTCTTGAGCCCCTAATATAGAACTAACTGATGGCCATTTGATTTGTGTGTTGGTTCTCTGTGTAATTCTGTGATTCAGTATTCAGATTTGCACTTGTATCTTAGTATACAGGTTGAGTATCCCTAATCTGAAAATTTGAAATCCAAAATGCTCCAAAATTTGAAGCTTTTTGAGCACTGATGCCACAAGTAGAAAATTTCATACCTGACCCCATGTGACAGATTGCAGTCAAAATATTAATACAGTCAAAACTTCATTTCATGCACCAAATTATTTAAAGTATCATATAAAATTACCTTCAGGCTATGTGTATAAGATGTATACACATAAATGGATTTTGTGTTTGAGCTTGGACCCCATCCCCAAGATAGCTTATTATGTGTATGCAAATATTTTGAAGTCCAAAAAAATCCAAAATCTGAAACACTTTTGGTCCCAAACATTTGAATAAGGGATACTCAACCTGTAATCCTCAGAATTTGTTAACTCTTCTGTGTGTTATTTCTTTCTGAGGACCATTCTTATTCCTTCTTGATGCCTATTACCTTCATTTTGATTTTTTTTCTCATTTTCTTCTCTTATAGTAGAAAATTCTATTTTAAATAGAGAATTTGTAGGCTGAAAAAAAATGTGAATTCCTTTGGACTAACTCTAAGTAGAAATTTATAGATATTGTATGAATATATATATAACAAAAGTATAATAAAAGCTATGAAATATAGAAAGGGAATAAAGGAAATAATTTGCTCTTTATAGAAAACTAATTACAGTTTATGAAGTGGGTTGCTGAAAAATCTGCTGCCTGGCAGAAATGATTCAAAGTGTTGATGTTGGCGTTAGCAACAGAGTTAGAAATACTGTCCTGCAAGCTTATGCCAAGAATCAGTTGGGAGGATGGAAACTATAAAAGAAATCTAGGCTATCTACCTTATCAACAGAAATGTTCTCTATAATGAACTTTAGTGGTACAACTCTATTAAATAATGCCAGCAAAATACCCGAGGTATTATATGTGCTAAACTGATGTTTGTTGCATGTATGATAATACAAATTCTTCCTAATGCAGAAAAGGAAAAATACATGATATTTCTCATCTCTGGTTCACCATTATCTGCTATATAAGTCCAGGTTCCTTAGAATGATAATTAAGGATCTTCTCATGAACTGGCCTTTGCCTAAATTTCCAGTCTCATTTTCTGCCACAAACTATCTGGTGGTTAATGCTCCTGAAACTGCTTTTACTTCTTCAGAACTTTATTATTTCCTGCCTTTGTGCTTTTATTTCTGCCCTCTGCTTTATGTCTGCATGGAAAATTCCTTTTTCATCTTCAAACTCCAATTAGAAAGTCTTCTCTGGAAAGTCTTTCCTCATATCCCTCCTCATAAAGAGTGTATTTGTTCCTCTGCTAAACTGTTCCTACAACTTGAATATACTTCCATAATTGTATTTATCATATTGATATTCAAATTTATCTGAATGCATCTGTCTCCCTGTTGAATTATAAGCATTTATGTATAACATTTTGCTGTACTTAAGACTTAGCATAGTTTCTGGCACAGAATAACTGCTCAGTATATGGTTGTTGAGCTGAATTTGTCTGCCAATCTAAAGTGAACAGATTTATAAAATGGAAAAAAAAGGAAACAAGTTTCTATTTTTGAGGAAAGATTGTAATGCATAGTAAAAATGCTATAAACAATTCATTTCAAATAATAAAGCATGTCTATTTATTCTCTTTTGGGTCAGCAAACTCATAGTGTTCACATTTATCTTAAGTGAAACAGTATAGCTACCCTCCACAACCATTCTCATGAATGATACCCATACACATTATTTATATCAACTATATGCCAGGCACTCTGATTGACATTGAAGGCACAAAGATAAATCAGACAAGGACCCTCCCTCAAAGAGCTCCAATTCTAGTTGGATGGACAGATATGTAAACAAACTATTAGTGTAATATAACAATGACCATATTAGAGGTATGGATAAAGTAATAAAACCAATTAGTTCCTTTGGGGAGGGGGTTGGGTTCAGTGTCAGGAAAAATTATAAATACTTAAGGTAAAATATGGATTGAGCTTCAAATGATCAATAAAAATTCTCCATTTAGATAAAACATGAACAGCAACTTGAATGTGATTGATGTGTTTAAGGAGGATATACTGAATAGAGAAGTATGGCTAAGCTAGCATTTCCTAAGGTTTGTTCTACTGAATGTTAGTCCTATAAGATGTTCCTTTTAAAAGAATATTCCATGATCAAATAAGTTGGGATTATAATTGACAAATCATATTGCTGTTTCATGTAATGGATCACAACATTCCACTTACTACTTTATGGGAGCTTAGCAGTAAATTCAAGCCTAAGGGTATAACTAAACCAATCTCATACTCCCATTTTTGAGGATTTATTTACCGAGATTCCCCATACCAGTTTCTGGTTTAGTCAGAAAATAGAAACCATACCTGATATTTGAAGAGAAAAAATTTAATATAAACATTATTAATTGGGTTAAGTTGTTAATTAAATGAAAAGACAATAAGAAAACAATAAGAAATCACAGAGGTAGGAAATTCAGGAAGCAGCCAACCCCTCTAGGACTGGAATAAACAAAAGAAGAGTTTTGGAATTATTAAAATTTAGGAGTTTTGAGAAACAGCTCTGTGAAGTATCTCAGGAAAGGGAATGCTGCCCTGCTAGGGTTGGTTTCTTTAAGGTGGAGATGATGAGGCTGATATGGTTAGTATTGAAAACTGCAAATAGAGATCTGATCACTGTAGGACGTTATTCAGTCTGAGATACATGTATTTAGAATCCTAAAAGAATAGAGAGAGAATGGAGTAAAGAAATATTTCAAGAGATGGTGACAGGAATTTTTTAAAACAATGAAGATCATCAAACCACAGATCCCAAAAGCTTAGAGAGTCTCTATATTAGTTATCTACTGCTGTGTAATAAATTACCTTAAAATTTAGTGGCTAAAAGCAACATACTTTTCTTGTGGTTTCTGTGGGTCAGAAATTGTTTGTTTTGTTTTTGGCTTGGTGGTTCTATCAAGCACTCTAGAGAAATCCTACAAGATATAAGCCACAATACCTTTTAGGACCTAGTCTCTCAAGTCACACCCTGTCATTTCCATTTTGTTCTTTTTGTCGGAAGCAAGTAACTGTGTCTGGCTGATACTCAAGGGAGGAGAAATTTAGATTCCATATCTTCATTTCAAAAATGAAGAAGAAATAAAGATTTTTAAAAGAGCTAACATAATTCATTACTAGTGGAACTGCACTATAGGAAATGCTAAAGGCTATTCTTCAGGCAAAAGGAATATGATACCAGGAAGAAACTCGTATCTACACAATGAAATGGAGAGCTTAAGAAATTGTTAAGATAGTTGGGTGTGGTGGCTCAAGCCTATAATCCCAGCACTTTGGGAGGCTGAGGCGAGAAGATTGCCTGAGCCCGGGAGTTTGAGACCAGCCTGGGCAACTTGGTGAGAACTCGTCTCTATAATAAATTAAAAAATGAGCCGAGCATGGTAGTGCTCGCTTGTAATTCCAGCTACTTGGAAGGCTGAGGTCAAACGATTCCCTGAGCCCAGCAAGTTGAGGCTTTGGTGGCTGTAAGCATGCCACTGCACTCCAGCCTGGGCAACAGATTGTTACTCTGACTAAAAAAAAAAAAAAAAGTGTTACGATAAAGTGACGTATAAAAGGTATTTTTAAAAATTGTATTTGTTATAAAGATAATTGACTACAGCAAAGTGGCAACTTATTGTGGATTTATAGCGTATATAAAAAGAATGTGTGACAACGTAGTGCATAAGTTGGGAGAGAGGAATTGTAGGTATACAATTGTAAGGTTTCTACAATATAACAATATAGTATTATTTGAAGCTAGCCTGTAATAAAGATATATATTGTTGTCTGGGCATGGTGGCTTATGCCTATACCAGTGCTTTGGAAGGCTGAGGCAGGGGGATTGAGGACAGTAGTTCAAGACCAACCTGGTCAACAAAGCAAGACACCGTTCTTATGAAAAACAAAAGGAAAGGAAAAGAAAAGAATGAATGAATTAGCTCGGCCCAGTGGCATGCATCTGTAGTCCCAGCTACTCAGGAGATAACATCCCTTGAGCCCAGGAGTTTGAAGCTGCAGTGAACTATGATTGCACCACTGTACTTCAGCCTGGGCAACAGAGTGAGGCCCTGCCTTTTAAAAAAGCTATACAAAGTAAGATCTAGGGTAACTAAGAAGTATTTTAAAAGAGGTATAAATTAGTAATGAATATAAGAAGGAATCATAAAAATACTTAGTTTTAAAAAGTCACAAAAGGAAGTAGAAACCAAAAAAGGGATGAAGCAGATATGAAAAGGTTGTAGGTTGTAATCCAATCGTATTGATAGTTATATTTGTTGCAAGTGATTTAAACACAGAGATTGCCAGATTGCATTAAAGTTAAGATCTAACTATACGCTGACTAAATGAAGCCCACTTTAAACACAGAGATAAGTAAAAAGGTAGAAAAATACATACTATGAAACTATGCAAACACCAATAAAAATAAAGCTGGAAAGATCATTTTAATATCAAACAATGTAGATGTCAGAAAAACATTATGTAATATTAAAGGGTCAACAGATTTCAAAATGCTTGAGGCAAAAAATAATAGAACAGAAATGGTAGAAATATAAAAATCACATTTATATCTAGAGACCTTTAACACACCCCTCATTGTAATTGGTAGAAAGAGCCAAAAGACAATACATGAATTGCTAATTTTAGCACAAGATAGGCCAACTAAAATAAAGTAACAAATTCAAGGGAAAAGACACTTTTAGAATTTCTTTCATTTTATTATAGTTATTAGTTACCTCATTTATTTTTATAAATGCTTACCTTACATTACAGATTGTTTTCTCCTTTGGAAAATCATGTGAATCAAGCTTTACAAATTCAATCTCATGTTTCCCATTTGACTTGTATTTTAATTTCAGTGGTAGGTAGTCTTTATTTCTTCATCTTCAGAAATTAGTGGTTTCTAATATTTAAGATTTAAGTTTCTCAATAAGTATGCAAAATCTGTGTGAAGAAAACGAAAACATTTCTAAGAAATATAAAGTAGACTTGAACAAATGGGAAGACCTCTCATATTCTTGACTAGGAACTAAATACCATAAGAGTGACAATTCTCCCCATGTTAACATATAAATTTAATGCAATTCCAATAAAATATCAGTTTTTTTCTGGAGTTTCAAAAGCTAACTTTAAAGTTAATATGGAAAAATAATAGGATAATCTGTATAAAATTATAAATTATTATTTTGCCTTATACAATTAGCTTTTAAAGAAACCAAAAAATAAAAAAATAAATTTTGTATTACCCATGTATTCATATTTTCTGGTGTTTTTCATTTCTCTGGGTAGATCCAGATTTCTGTCTGTCATCATTTCCCCATTGTTAATTATGTTCTCTTAAGATATGGCCCACTCACCATTCTCTCTAGAGCTTTCTTTAACTTTTCCTGTAATGTTGATCTGCTGGTAATGATTTCCTTTACTTAGTTTTTGCTTTTTTGAAAATTATTTTTCTTTTAATATTTTATATATCTGCTGGGCAAGGAAATATTTGCTGGGTCTTTTTTTTTCCTTTCAGTCCGCTAAAGATTTTCAGAGTGCTCCTTCTCTGCAGAGCTCCCTTTTTTTCTTGTATTCTACCCCACAGATTTGAGCTGCATTGTCTTCCCAAACTCTAACCACTGTCTCCTCAAGCCAGTGATATGACCAGACTTCATTTGCATTCCACCTCCCCGAGTTGCAGACTGGAAGCTGTCTATAGGCAGCAAACTTGTGCTCATCTTGGTTGTTGCCCTTCTCTTTGGGACCACAGTACTGTGCTTTCTGTTGTCCAATGTCTGCAAACAGTTGCTTCCTTTTTCTGTTTTTGTTTGTTTGTCCCTAGTTGTTCAAGAGAGAAGATAAATCTGGACCCTTTTACTCCATCTTGGTCAGAAGTGGAAGTCTAACATGAATCTTATTAGACTTTTTTATTCACTTATGGTACATGCAGAGGTTGTGACACTGTACGGGTAACAACCTTCCAGAATTGAGAAAGCCAAATTCTTGCTAAGCTGCTGTATACCTGAAGTGCCACACTGTGGAGTTGGGGGAGCTGGTATTGAGCAAAGCATAGACAGTTCTCAGATGTCCTTGACTATTTCCTCACCTCTGATATTCTACGTTGTGAAAAGTTCATCCCCTGATTCTGATTAAAATCATTTAAAAGGGCAGTTCTAAACTGGAGGCATCACATTATCTGACTTCAAATTATACTACAAGGTTACAGTTGCCAAAATAGCATGGTTTTAGTATAAAAATCCAGAGGCTACACTCTAAATCATTATGGCCTATCATTCTTTCATCTCTATGTGATATCTAGTTTCTTTGTATAATAATACAGAAATACCAGGGACACAAAAATAGAGAAGAATTGTGGCATGTTACCTCATGGGTTTTCAATTTTAGGATTATGACTGGGAAACCCTTGGAACTCCATGGAGGTCTCATGAGTGTGCATTCTCTCCAGAGAGGTTTGCTCTTGCTCCTACTGGTACCCCAGTGGTGTTACTAGTGAAAGATCATTTTTTATATTATTTTTTCGGTTTGGTGTTTCCCAAGGAATATATGTATTTTAAATATGAACAAATATGAATCCCTGGATGACAGGGACAAATCTTGGTTTATGAATTCTCAGGAAATGATTTTTCTTACCTGTAGTACAAGTCAAAACAGTCAATTAAGCTTTCTCCTAATCTCCATTTGTCAATGGGTAAATTTTTTTTTCTCTTTCACCCTTTACACTGGAATGTGTCCTTTTTAGGGTTTCCACTTTATTGGGGGTCCCTGTTTCAAGACCTGACTTCCAGACTCACTGTGGAGGGTAAAATCGAAGTCCCTTCCTAATGAAGATTTGTGTCTCTCTCCCTTTGGGAAGTTTCGGCCTGAGCTTAATAGTCAGATATTTCCAATTATTATTTATTTTTGACTTCTGCTAAAATCTCTTACTCTTGAAATCTACACTTTACATTTTTTTCTTTTCTTTTTTTTTTTTTGAATTGGAGTCGCACTCCTTCGCCCAGGCTGGAGTGCAGTGGCGCGCTCACGGCCACCCTAGCGTTGACCTGCTGGACTCCAGCCATCCTTCTGCCTCTGCCTTCCAAGTAGCTGGAATTGCAGGCGAGCGCTATCGCGCCGGCTAACTTTTTATTTTATTGTAGAGATGAGGTCTCGCCAAGTTGCCTGGGCTGGTCTCAAACCCATGGGCTCAGACAATTCACTCGCCTCGGCCTCCCAAAGTGCTGGGATTACAGGCTGAGCCACCGAGTCAAGTAACCTTTTACATTTAAATGGCATTTGGTTATACTTGAACTAGACTTTAGGTGTTCTATGACAAGAGGATTTTAAGATTATATAGTTTGCAACATTGCCAGCAATGGGAGTGACTTATTTTTTTAAAACTGCACCGAATTTTTAGAATGAAATATTCAAAGGAAAATGATTTAATGTAAATATATTCATATAATTTGATACTTGAACATTATTATTGTTTGTTAGACCTAATTTACAACTAAATCTTTATTTTCTATTTTGAGATGACCTATCTTTCTATCATAAGTTATTGAATTCCAGATTCTTTCAAAATAAGTTTACTATTTCTAACACTGTTGTGAGCTAAAAGACATATATTTAAAATGGTGCCAGCTCTTTTCCAATCCAGGCTCAGACAAATTTATTTTGGGATATTACAGGAACAATCTTTTTAAAGACCATATTTGCTCAAATTATCTTAGCTAACAGTCATTAAACATAATTTATTGAGTTTTAATTTTTTTCAGTGTAACAGATAAAAGCAAACTCAGAAATTAAACTATTTTTGGAACTCTTGATTTTTGCAGGAATAGGCAAATGGAGGGTGCCAGAGAGAAGCAATTAGAGTGACAATATACTTAATCAAGCTTTGCTGCCTTTTCTCCCTCTCCATGTCAGAAAACTGAATAAAACAATCTACAGTAGGGGGCAGCACCAGCTCACAGATTTCTTTATTAAACTAGGCTCATTTTTTTCTTTTACTCCAAGAAATTATCAGTACTACGTTAATGAAGAGAATCAATGGATTTTAGAATTCGGAGCATTAAGGACTATCTGTTCCATATTCTAATTTACAAATAAAGAAACTGTGAGACCCAAGTCATGTGTCCAAAGTAATAGAATCAGAACTAAAAGTACAGAGCTCCAGTTTTATTCCAGTTTCTTTGCTACCACATCAAAAATTTAGCAAAGATGTACAATATTCTAATGCAGCAAGGCCATGCCTTTGTTAAGCCTCTTTGAACTCTGGCTGGACCATGTTTTCCTAAGCTTTGTCCTCCTCCCCTATCTTGGAGAGGTGAATCTCTTCTTTCTCCCTTTCCAATTTACTTTCTAAATAAACTATATTTTCCAATATAAAAAATATTTTAATGCAATGTTTTTCATAACCTTGAGATTTTAGGCCCAAACTTTACCTACACAATGACTATTTGTATAAATAACCCCGAATTGTACCCCACATCTTAAAATTAAAAAGTAATAATGAAAAAACCAGTTTCAAATTATTCTAATGTTCAAAACCATCTTAAAACTTGTACTCATAAAATCTACCTCAACAAACCAAATTAATTTCACAAAAATCTATCAAGGTAAAACTAAACAAAAGCATTTAAAACATGTATATCATGGTAACATGAAAGTTTATTCATTCATATATTGATACTCTTGCATCTTCTTCTGAAGATGATGCAATTCTTGTCTTTTCTTTGCTATCTGTCAGATCAATGAGCGGGCCAGGTCACATCTGGGCAGAGAAGTCAAAAATAAAGAGTAATTGGAAATATCTGACTATTAAGTTCAGACCAACACTTACCTGGTTTCCCAAAGGGAGAGAGTCACAAATCTTCATTAGCAAGAATTCTTCATCTGAGTTCAATTCTTTCTTCTTCTTTCTTCTTCTTCTTTTTTTTTTGAAAGCAGGATTTATTGAGAGGACAGAAAACTCCCACAGTGGGAGAGGACCTGAGTGGGTTGCCCTGAGTTCAGTTTCTTTATTAAACTATGTATATGTTTTTGTATGAAAAGCTATTCATTTTGATAGATTTTTTTTGCTTTGACGAGATGTAATTGTTATTTTCCAAAGGAATATCAGTTGAACACAAGACAGAATCAAACCATTACCTGAGTAGGGAATGGAAAATATGGCCAATGAACTCATTGGTCTGACAGCATGTAATAGACAACATGGCTGGGAAGGTGGGAATAATTTAGTCAGAAGTCTGGTAAATCAGATGACAGTCAGCTATGACGTTAATTCCTGGTCAATCTCAGGATCTATTTTATCCCTTTGAATTGCTTTGATATTATTATTGTTTCTAGACATTTTAACATTTCTCTTTTTCTCTGTTTCCTGTGTTTGTGTATTTCTCGCTATTCTATATGGCTTTATGTATTTCTATTTACAAAGTGTTCATGCCACTTGTTTGAGATGGTAATAGGACCTGCTTGAACATGGAAATCAGGGAGGGATCGTGCTGTTTCTTCACTGAAAGCTCTGCATCTTTCAAAAGGAAGCTATTTTTATATTGCTGGTGTTTTGAGAAATTCCTTTGTCGAAATTCATTTAGAGGTAGACACAGGAGGAAAACAAATAATTTTTATTCTGATAAGTCTGCTATAAGGACATATTCTCTGGCAACAGTAGGTTTACAGACTGATGTACAATCAGTTGCCTTCCCTGTCACAGGCAAAAGTGGAAAAACAGATCCTTGGTGGAGGGTTGTTCCTATACAACTTAGCCCATGGAGGAGCTAGGAACATGTGCTCCCTGCAGACAGCCTGCCTCCCTAAAGAGACAAAAAGAAAAGACTGAATATGCCCAGTTTATTATTTCAAATTCACTAGTTGAATAATTCATCCCTGCTTCCTGAAGCAAGTAAATGAGGTGGCAGAGAATGAGCAGGGGTGTTCTCTAGCCACTATCTCTACATGGAGATGTCAAGGACGAGGAGTACTTGTGATAGAGGTGCCTTGTCTACTGAAGTCTGTTCTCTCTTCCTTTCCTAGTGTTTTAGCTTCTGACTTCCAATGATTCACAGTGAAGCCTGGGTAAACACAATATTTCCTTGCAGCTAGGTGTGAAGACGTGGCAAAGTTCTGGCCCATTAAAAGTGAAGTGTGGCGATTACTTTAAAAAATAATGGGCACTTATCTTTTGCCTCTCACTGAGTCTTTCCTCCTTCCTGTGGGCTCCCAGGTTAATGTGATGGCTGGCACCAGTACATCTTTCTTGAACCACAAGCTGATCTTGGGGATGCAAACCATTAATCACTAAATAAGATAGAAGAAACTTGGGTAGCTGAGAACTTCTTAGGTAACACAGTGCTACCACAGAGCTGCCATATGATTGCTAGACTGTCCAATGGCACACTCTCATGTAAGAAGTAACATGTCTACCTTCCTTGGGTCTTTGTTATCTGCATCTAAAACCAATAATAAAAGTTTCATCTCCCAACAGATAAACTTTTAAATGTACAAACCAGGATTTAGATATTCATCTTAAATATATATATATATATATATATATATATATATGTAAGTGGCTGGGGCACAGTGGCTCACGTCTGTAATCTCAACACTTTCAGAGACCAAGGCAGGAGAATCACTTGAGGCCAGGAGTTAGAGATAATCCTGGGCAACATAGTGACACCCTATCTCTGAAAAAAAAAACAAAAAACCCCAAAAACTAAAAAATCAGCCAGGTGTGGTAGCATATACCTATACCTGTAGTCCTAGCTACTCAGGAGGCTAAGACAGGAGGATCCCCTGAGCCCAGGAGTTTGAAACTGCAGTGAGCTATGATCAGGCCACTGCACTCCAGCCTGAACAACAGAGAAAGATCCTGTTTCAAAAAAACAACCAAACAAAAAAATATATCTAAAAGTTGATGAATTTAAGTACAATAAACTCATTGATTTTAAGAAAAAAGTTTTCTATCTTGGGCATATTCTTGGTCAGAACATAAGCATACTTGGTTACTTGCAAGTCCCTTGTAATTTGGCAGTTGGCTATACTCGACTATGAATGAGACAGATTCTCATTCATACTGGCAATTCCCAGCTCTTCATTTCGCTCCTTCTCTTGATTCTGAAATGAGCCAACTTCTCCTGCCCATTTTCTCAAAACGTAGGACAACTTTCAATGCAAGGTCATTAGTTCCTGTCTCAGTGAAGAATAGATGCAGAACAATTTGAGTGACTCAAGAGAGAACACTGAAGAGACTCTACTATTTAAAATTCATTTATCTTTATCCAACAGGATCTTTAGTCTACTAGATTTTCCCAGTAAAGGACAACTGTCCTTAGTCCAAAACACACTGTCACATCAGAAACTCAAATTCCTAGAGAGACCAAGTAAGTGGCATAGTGAGTGAGTTAGGAACCTGAGAGACTGTGGCACACTAGAAGTGAAGCCACACATGGCATCTAAAAGGAGAAGCTGATATTCAGCACCAGCAGATTGTCCCATTGGAGCATTTGGAACTTAGATGGACAGACTATCAGTCAGGATAGGCTAGGTTATGCTCTGGTGACAAACAAACCCAAAGTCTTAATGGTCTATAGGAACAAAAATTTGTTCCTCACCCTGTATGTCCACTGTAGGCCATCAGGACATGTCTGTCCATCACAGTCACTCAAGGACCCTGATGAAGATTCCATCTGGTACTCTGGCAGGGGAAAGTGGACACCACAGCTCACAGACTGGTTCTTAAAGTTACTGCCCACAAGTACTACTCATCACCTGTAGTCATGGTTTATTGGCCAAAACAAGTGTAGATGTAACTAACTTTAGATGACCAGAAAATGCAATCTAACCACATTCCTGGAAGGAGAGAAAATAGTTTATAAATAACATAATTGAATGACCTTGCATATATTCTGTTTTTTTTTCCTTATTTTTCTTTCAAATATTATGTGGAAATTCATGATATGTAAATATGGGCAGCTGGTTATATCTTAAAAACATATCTGCAGGATGATGCTTGCTGTCTTCTCATTTATCATTTCACATTTGTCAACACATATCTAGGATTTAGTTGGCATCTGATTGAAAGCAGTGGAAGGACTGGGAGTTGGCGGGAAGGAGATAATGAAAATAACACGCAGGCAAGTTGAAAGACACATAGAAAGTTACTCCTTCCTATGCTTGATGGGAAAGCCACAGATAAAAGAAGTACATAACTTTTTACCTACTTCAAAACTTACCTACCTGTCTAGAATGGTTAAAATTTAAAAGACTGGCCATCCAAGTGTTAGGATATAGAGCATCTGAAAATCTCATAAATTTCTTCAACCACTTTGGAAAACCATTGTGAAGTATCCACTAAAACTAAACATATACTTACCCTATGACCTTAAAAAAAAAACCCACTCTTAGATATTTTTATACTCAAGACAGTGCATATGTTTACCAAAGGACATGTACCATAATATTCACAGTAACTGTACTCATAATAGCCCCAAAATGCAAAGTAGGTTTTCTTGAATGAAACAAGCCAGGCAAAACAAAATATATACTAGATGATTCCATTGCTATGAAGATCAAGTTTAAGTAAGGCTTACTTGTGGTGATATAAACCAGAATAGTAGTCACTTCTTTTATATATGTATATAATTACTTTAAAGATGTGGAGTACAATTCAGGATTAGGTCTATAAGTGGACAAATATGTTGGGAACTATGTTGATATGAGCATCTGTAGTCTCAAGTGTATATTTTATGAGCCATAATAGCCCTCATGTATTTCCAGTGAAAAATTAAGCTTCTGAATTGAGGTGTATTTAAAGTGCAAAATACATACGCGTTTGATGGTCTAGGAGATTTAGTAGGAAAAAGAAACGTAAAAGATCTCAGTGATATTTCTATAAAATACAACTTGCAACAATACTATTTTGAATAGACTGGTTTCAATTGAAACATATTATGAAAATTAATTTCACCAGTCTCTCTTTATGTTTTTAACATGGCTACCAGCAAATTGAAAATTCTGTGTAAGGCTCATCTTATATTTCTCTGGTCCATGCACATCTCAACCAGAGTTTCATGTAACAGATAAAGGAAGGAGAGCTTGACATTGCAGGCTCATGGTTAGTGATGGAATTCTAACCCGAACCCAAGACCAAAGACAGGCCATGTGCTCAAGTGAGTCACTGATGATTTGCTGGGCTCAGTGTTGAGCCATTTTCAAATGTGGCAGCCTCATCTAACCTCTGCCAAGCTCCCTCTTGGAATGCATCAGGAATTGGCCAAGAGAAGTCAAGGCTTTTCTGGCTTGGAAAGAAGCCGGGTCCTGGGTCTGCAATGTTTTTCTTATCCTCACAGCATCTCCATGAGATAAAAATGCTGATACCCATTGTACACTTAAGATAAAGTATCTTGAACAGATGAAATTATAGGACTGTGACTATGGAAACCAGAAGGAGTCAGAGCCAAGTTCAGCCCAGGGGTGCCTCCTTTGACACTGACCCAAGAATGGGAACCACCTTTGATGAAGGCTTTGTTTATGTGGTCAGAGCACTCCAGGGCACCAGTAAAGTTGAAATTTGACTTCAAATATAGAAAAGTAAATTACAAAATGGTACAGCGGATGATATTTGTCCATCTGGACTCTGAAATTGCTAGGGAATCAGCACTCTAGGAACACTTAGGATTCTGACGAGCAGCTCCTGGTTTCCTGTTGATGAGTGTTTCTGTGGTATATGAGGTCAGTCAGAAGCTTTTAGCCTTTTTAGAAGGTATGTTGGAAGTTGAGGTAGATAATTCAACAAGTAGCTGGTGGCCTACAGTGGAACTTTCTGTAGCTTTGGGGGTGGAGATGAGAGACCTCTTTTTCCTAAAACACTGCCCCATGATGGTGGACTCCCAGCATTGTCTTGCTTGTGTCTGGGATGGTTGCTCTGGCTCCTGCCATCATGTCTACCTTCTAGTCCCTGAGAAGAAGTGGGGAGGAGGTACTTACTTCATAGCCTTTTAAGGGCATGGTTGTGAAGTTTCATATCTGACTTCTACTCGTGGCCCATTGGCCAGAACTGGATCACTTGGAAAACGTACCCTTTTGGGAGAGTACAGCAATGTACCCATATAAAATTCAGTATCCTTCTTATTAAAGGATAATGAGGAGAAATGGATAATCTGTCACTATAGATTAACAGATTCCACCCGAGTCCTTCCATCATTCTAGTGACAAGTTGGCATTACTAAAATAATCACACATTTGATACACAATTCTAGATGGCTGGATGACAGAACCATATATGGTCCGGCAGAAGCGTCTTCAGAGAGCGTCTATGTCCCGTCTTTCAGGCCCAGCTTGACATATGTTACGTCTTGTCTCTTTTTCACTACTTAACTCTGAGTTTTAGTCAGGTAACCTGAGACTTCTTTCCTTGCCCACGTAATGGGATGATGAACTCACCCATGTCATAAGGATTAGACGGGTAGTGAAGATGACCATAAGTGCTCTCATTGCCTTTTCTGCTGGGCCAGAGATGATCTCCTGTGGTGTTGGGGGCTGTATTTTTTCAGGAATGTGCACTGTTTATATCGTGAGCTTATTGCACAGGGCTGGCCTTCGTCTTCCAGCTCTGTGAATCCTTCCTTACTCCTTAGCCCCTTGCGTGACATTTGCGCATATTAAGCTCTTGGGTGAACACTTGTGTTCTTCAGTCCTTTGCATTCCCTTCGTGTCTATAACGTATTCAGCTAACTGATGTATGTTTATTGAGCACCTTCTATGTGAAATGCAGGGATGGGAGCTGTGAACAAGCCAGGTGCAGATCTTACAAACACACTGTGAACGATACCTTGGGTGTTATGATGTTGAGAATGAGAATGAATAAAACTATTTTGATATTTGCATTATATTGTGTTTTACAGGTTTTAAAGATTGATTGTTTTGGTTGTTTTTTTTTGAGTCGGGTTCTCACTCTGTCACCCAGGCTGGAGTGTAGTGGTATGATTATGGCTCACTGCAACCTCAACTTCCTGGGCTCAGGTGATCCTTCTGTCTCAGCCTCCCCAGTAGCTGTGACTATAGGCATGCACCACCATGCCCAGCTAAAGTTTTGATTTTTTTGCAGAGACGTAGTCTCACTGTGTTACCTAAGCTGGCCTTGAACTCCTCGGCTCAAGCAGTCCTCCCACCTCAGCCTCGCAAAGTGCTGGGATTACAAGTGTGAGCAACCATGCCTGGCTGCTTTTCATTGTAAACCTATAAAACACAAAACTTAATGCTAGGCACACTGTCATGGAAAACCACTGAGAAGTGTATAGTCATGCAGACTGAATGGGGTGAATCATGATTTAGAGAACTGAGCTGATTAATAAGCCCCCGATTTTGTTTTAATAATACATTCTTACCCAGTAAGGAACATTCGGACAGTGTTTTCCTACAGTGGCCGTGCTGTTTAAATGTATGCAATGGGAACATTTTGATTATTACTAAGCCTTTTAGAGGATTTTGCTTTCCAGGGGGCTTAGTAAATCATTATAATTATTTTTGCCCAGTATATCGGTTCTAAATACTCTTGTTGACCTGCGCAACGAATTTCCATTTGGCGAGGATGATATTGTAAAATGGAGGTTTCCACACCATAGAAATTAAGGACAGAAAAATACAGACAGGCCCAGGCCTTGGAAGTTATGCCCTTTGATGAGTTATTGCCTTATGTTTTTGGTGGGCTTTTGTTCCCCTGATATGCTCATGGGCACAGAACCACATAAGATAAGTGCTTAAATGTGGGCTTCCTCCTTGTGACACCATTTTCACTGACTGAGCCATGAGAATCCAGTAGGAACGGTGCAATGGGGAGGTGATAGGAACAGCTACAGGGCACCATATTTTTAATCAAAGCAGTTTGTTTTGAGCTGAATTGGTAGTCCTTTGGTGTCTGTTAGGTGCCGCTTTACATGGTGGCCATGATGATGAACTAGTGTTAACGGCTGTGCTGCTGCATTTCAAATAGATGCCTTATAAGTCCTAAGCCCATCTGTGTGCATCAGATCATGTTGGTCTTTTTTTTTTCTCCCCTTCCCTCCATCCCTCCACAAAGCACTCTCTGGTAGTGGCCAGGGAGCAGAGCAGGGCAGGCCCATGTAGAAATGCATTCTTGAAAGTAGAGGGTCAGGTTTGCTGAGATCTGTAAGATTCAGATCACCTTGGTTTCTTAGTGTGATGAAGATGCTCTTCTGTGTGTGTGTGTGTGTGTGTATTTGTGTAGTAATTTCTTTTCTTTTTTTTTTTTTAAGTTGGAGTCTCACTCTGTTGCCCAGGCTGCAGTGCAGTTACACAATCATAGCTTACCGCAGCCTCGGTCGACCTCCTGGGCTCAGGTGATCCTTCCACCTCAGCCTTCTGAGTAGCTCGGATAACAGGCATGTGCCACCACACCCGGCTAGTTTTGAAATTTTTTTTGTAGAGACAACGTCTCGCTGTGTCACCTTGGCTAGTCTCGAACTCCAGGGCTCAAGCAATCCTCCCAAAATGCTGGGATAACAGGTGTGAGCCATTGCTCCTGGCCTGGAAATACTCTTAATATACCCATGCTGTATAGTCAGAGTTTAGACGTTTGTATTTCATAAAAGGGCTTCAGAATGTTTCGGGGGGGGGGTTCTGTAGTGATTTTCTTACATTTATTTGGCGTTTTAAAATGATAATCATTTAACCTTGGGCTTTCTCAGGACTCCAAAAAGTATGAGTAATCACTGTTAACTATTTAGAACCCATGGTGTAAGCACAAATGACTTCTTGATTTAGGTACACTCTAAACAGATGCATCACACATATATAACGTAGTTTTCCCCCAACAACAACAAAAATATGGCTGGAGTATTGGTGTGTTAATTGAAAAAGTCAATAAAAGGTGACTGAGAATCATAAAAAAGGATACACGCATGTCTTTTTGTTTGTTTTAACCAAAAGCCAGCGAATATGCAGTCACCTGCCAATACTTTGAGGCCTCTGGTCTGAGGAGGACCCACAACCTGGAAACCCCCACACGTAATTCTAGCACCATCCACGCCCAGAGCTCATCTGTCCTGGTTTCCAGTTTCTAGTTAACCTAAGAAAACTGCACAGAAGTTTCATTTCTGCATTTCTCTAGATCTCCCCTCACCCCCCCATTTCTGCAGCCATCTCCTCCACATCTAATTCAAGGCATTTGTTTAAAATGCCTCACACTTACCCTATCTTGGGTTCCATTTTACTTTATAAAGGAGCAAAGATGGCAGCTGAAAGGAGTCTGGGAGCAAACTTGGACCAGTATGGGGATGGTGCAGAAAGAGGTAGGGACAGAGGCGCAGGCAGATCCGGAGTGCCACCTTCCAGCCACGGGCCTGTGTCCCTGTGCTTGGGCTCCTGTCACTAGACATCCCAGAATGCACAGGGTCTCGTCATTGCATATGTGTCAGATTCAGTTGCTGGTTTTCTACCATAACCATACTAAACTCTTATGTGTAGGAGAAATGGGACTGGCGCTCCTGCAGCAAACCCATTTGCTCACAATTGTGTTGGTTGACAGGGATGTGGCCCCATGCGACTTCTCCTGTTCCATCCACTTCATGGTCTCGTTACCGCTCCTGATAAAAGCATGGTGAGACCCAGAAATGCCACACAAGTTTCAAGAAGAAAATGCTATGTACGGTGGAGTTGTGGTATTCAATGCATCCTCTTGGGTTCCAAATTTAAGTTCATATACTTGTCCATGCACTTGTACTTATAGAGCCATTGACTCAGTTTCTTTCTTGTGTCAAGCACCCTCTAAGCTAAGTGTTGTGGGTGCAGAGGCCCCTGCCTGCTCAAGCTTGCCTGCTATTTGGGAGGCCAGAACAAACAGGACAACACAGAAACAAGATCATTTGATGACAGTAATACGTCGTATGACAGAGATGAACAGGGTGACATGACTGAGTGACTTAGATTGGAGGAGACTGAATGTTATAGGTACAGAAACCTCTGTGAAGAAAAGGCAGGTGACCTGAAGGCTGAAGGATGCAGCCAGGAAGAGTCAGGAGAAGAGGGTTTCAGGTGGAGGGACCAGCATGTGCATAGGACAGGTGGCTGGACTGAGCCCCCAGGAGCGTGAGGGAAAATGTAGAGGCCTGGCCAGCATGGTGGAGCAGGCAGCCAACATGGAGATGAGCCCAGAGGTGTGTGCAGGGAACAGACCCTACAATTCCTTGCAGGACATGATACTAATGATGGGTTTGGACTCGAAACCCTGCAGTGCTTCCCATCACACCAACCCATGGCTGGCGGCTGGGCAGGGGATGAACCGGAATGGCTCCAACTGGGTGCCAGGCAGGAGACAGCCTCATCTTCCACTGGCATAGCTCAGCGGAGCCCAGAGGGGAGAAGACGGATTCAGGACACTCTTCGGTGCAGAACGTTCGTAGCTGTCCTGGCCGGTAGAGTGGGCCTCCAGCATGTGACCACTGAGCAAGAGGGAAGTGTTATTCACTGAAAGAACATGCTGGAGGAAGGACGTGTTTGCATGGATGAGTGGGTGGAAGTCTCGACCACGGTGCACACGTCACATTTGAGATGCTGGTTGCACCTCCGAATGGGCTTGCCATTAGGCAAAAGCAGGGATGAGCTGGAGACATTTGGGACTTACAGCCAAGGACTGAATGCATTCACTGGGGAGATGGATAGGGGTGCAGTCAACAAGGGACACTCAATGATCACCAAGATGCTTCCTAAGTCATTTCACAACTCATTATGTTTTCATAGAAGCTTGGAGAGTCATAGGAGGTCAAGATATCCTGAACCTGCCATCTGGAGACTTTTGGAGAGGACAGACATTAGTATCATTGTCTTCATCTTATGAACTTCCTCCCTTTTTTAAGTAAGAGGGATGGCTTAGACTAAGAATTTTGCTTAAATTCCATCCCCCCTTTTTTTCTGACTTTGCTGTTTTCATCTGAGGTGGAGAGAAATGCTGTGTCGTAAATTAGATGTGAATATCTGCTTGTTTTCTTGGCTTCTGAAGTCTTTGCTGACAACCACAAGCATGGCCCTGAACATCATATAACAGCAGAATGTGTTGCTTTTTTGAATGACTTTTATGAGTTACCTTGATTTAACAAGAACATCCACCCCATTTCCCAACCACACTGATTAATACAAATTTAATGAGCCAAAATGTGGCATTCCACTGCCATTCTCTCCCTCAGGAGGGAAACTGGCCTGAGAATTTCTAAGTTTGACAAACATGCAGATATTCCCGAAATTCTCAACATTCTGAGGGTGTTTCTAGGAAATGCCTGTACTCCTCTGGGAAGTATATCAAAATGACACTTTTGAATTTGAAAACAACGGAGTACTGTATATTTTTTATTTTAGTTAAGAGTTGAATCTGGCTTATGAAAAGGAAAAAAAAAGGAGATACTTGTGTGTGTTTGACTTGCTAGTTTGAAAATAAATTGGTTGATATTTATTTTCACTATCATAATCATTTTGATCTTTCTCATTTTTTCTTTAACCAACAGAAGGGTCTTTGAAAGAAATACGTTTGCATTGAAAGTTTCAGTTTTCATTGCGTTTTTTCTTATAAAATATAATAACATAAAATTTAGCATTTTAAGTGTACGGTTCACTGGCATTAAGTCCATTCACCAGCCATCTCCAGGACTTCTTCATCTTCCCACAATAACTGCCCATTCCCCCTCCCCACAGCCTCTGGAAACTGCCATTCTGTCTCTAGTTTTGACAGTGCTAGGTACTTCATATAAGTGGAATCATACAGTATTTGTCCTTTTGTGTCTGGCTTATTTCACTTAGTATAATCCCTTCACAGTTTATCCTCTTGTAGCTTGTGTCAGAATTGCATTCTTTTTAAAGGCCGAAAAATATGCCATTGTTTGTATATACAGCATTTTGTTTGTCCAGTCATCCATTGACAGACATCCGGGTTGTTTACATTTTGTGGCTGTTATGAATAATGCCGCTGTGAACACTGTGCTGCAGATATCTCTTTAAGTCTCTGCTTTCAGTTCTTGGGGGTGCACACCTAGAAGTGGAATTGCTAGATCACATGGTAATTCTATGTTTAATTTTCTGAGCACCTGCCATACTGTTTTCCTGTAAGTTTATTTCTGAATCTTTGTGAGATATGATAGAAAGGGAACTAACCATGACTTGGGGTGTGTAACAAAAAGGTTACAAACGATGGCCTGCAGGCCAGATTTAGCTCGTGCCTACTTCTGTACAGTCAACAAGCTAAGGATGCTTTTTACATTTTTAAATGGTTGGGAACAATCAAGAGAAGGATACTATGTCATGATCCATGAAAATTGTATGAAATTCAACTTTTGTTGTACACGGTTGAAGTTTTATTGGAACGTGGCTACGCCCACTGTCTACTGTTTACATACCCAAGGCTGTTAAGGCTTCCGAGTGGAATTTGTCCTAGGCCCTTAAGAACAAATTTGCAAACCCGGTTAAAATGATAAGGAGTCAGACAAGGATATTTACGTCTGTTGACTGCTCTGTCTGTCTATGTGGGCTTTTCCAAGAGTCTGAGTGGGTGCATCAAGCTGGCCATCTATTTAATCACACTGTCCTAAACATCATTTCTGTCACTTTTTTGCATGTAAGCACCAATCCCAGTTGCTTAAGCCCCCTGGAGGACTTCGTTTAGTAGGAGATGCAGACTGTAAAAACTCCAACTAAGTTTTGAGGTGTAATTTCCTTTTCTGTTTGTGATTCCAAAATGTGGCTTCCTATCATGTCTTTTAAGGAGCTGTCTATTCCCATTGCCTAGGCAGTAAATCTCTTTATAATGAAAAAACCAAACTGAGGAAGACTTCTCCAAATTCAATTACTTTTTTCATGTACTTTTTCTTTGGACAAGGTTTGTACCAACTAAGAGGCACAGTCCTCTATTTTTAATCTGTGATATTTCTATAAAACCATGTAAATGTCATACTTGTAACTGTTCGGTGTTTTCAACTTTTTTTTTTTTTTTTTGATTTTGCAAAGAACTGTTCTCTGCACTGAGGGCTGGGTGTGACTTGTTAAAAGTTAAATTCACATAGCATCCGTTTCCTCTGTTAGCTTCTTTCATTTAAATGGCATCTTCAAAATATCATTTAAGGATATTTTGTTCATAGTGTTTAATTTGTTGTCAGAAATATCATTCCCAGAGCATCCTAATATACACACCCAATGCTACTGCAGGTACCTATATAGGTTACATTTAGCCTGATATTTTGTTTCATTCATGAGGGTGACCTTAGCACCTGAGAGAAATGTGAACAGGCTCAAAGGAAATCAGGCTAGGCATAAACCAGGAAGCACACTTCAATCCTATTTTTCCTGTCTTTCGTTTTTATAAGAAATGGGGCATCGTGTTTTTTCCTTTTGAAATTGTGTCTGAAATTACATTTGCACAAAGAAGCCTGTTTCCTGTTTGACGGTAACGTGGGAACAGTAGAAAAGAGAAAGAAGGCAGTGAAAATCATTTGGGAAATGCAGCATGAAGATGCTGTAAAATAAGCTATTCGTGTAATTAAATGTGGCAAGACCGAAGCTCATTAAATGGGGAAGCTGCTAAAATATTTTAATGTTCTCTTTGCAAAAACAAAACATTGAAAAGAATTTTAGCATCTGTTAGAGCTCAGTCTAATCTGATTTCTTTTTTTTTCCTGCTCATCTGACCTTTTTCTTTTTTCTTTTCTCAAACACCCTTGCTCATTTAAAAAATTCCATTTGAGAACCAAGTAATAATGTTACCATTTAGGAAAGCTACAGATAACTAGGATGTTCCATTTGAAAGGACAGCTCCACTAACTTAACATTTTGACTTGTGTGACTATTTTAAATCCCTTTTAAAGAACCACTGAAATATGTCTTGTGGGAAGTGATAGGTGGAAATGTTTGTAGGTTCATCCTGGTTTTAGAAATTTTATTTGTTTAATTGCTGTAAAATACACATAATGGTCATATTGTATTTATGTTTTCTTTTACTGAGACTGTTAATAGAACAAATGGAACACAGCAGCAATGACCAGCGTGTGCAACTCGTTCCGTTGTGTGATTGTAATAACTATCGTTTGTTACAAGCCTACGTGTATGGCTTTACGTGTATTTGAATATGTGGATTCGAGCCGTGTGACTATAAAACACTGGGCTTATTTAGTGTCACAGAGAGGTTAAGTTATGACCGGAGGACACACAGCCCTTGGCCAGGAATTCTGGAATTTAGCTGAGATCATGCTGCTTCTCAGAGTTTCCTAGCTTGCATTTTTAGGGAGATGCTATCCTTTCTAGGCATTGAGTGGACGTTCTGGAAAATAAGGCCCTACTGGAATCCAGAAAAGAGAAAGACGACTTAGACTGGGTTTAAGTACAGTGTGATTAAGACTGACAAGCAAAATATGATAAGAGTTTAGTCTTTGAGAGAAATACAAAGTGTTAGAAGAACGAATTGAGATTTTTGTTTGTTTGTTTCTGTCTTTCGTTTTTTGTTTTTTGTTTTTTTGAGTCAGAGTCTCACTCACTCTGTTACCCTGGCTGAAGTGCAGTGGCACGCTCAAGGCCACACCAGCCTCAACCTGCTAGACTCAGGCAATCCTTCTGCCTCAGCCTTACAAGTAACTGGAACTACAGGCGTGCGCTACCATGCCCAGCTCATTTTTTGATTTATTGTAGAGATGAGGTCTCACCAAGTTGCCCAGGCTGGTCTCGAACCCCTGAGCTCAGGCAGTCCTCTTGCCTCGACCTCCCAAAGTGCTGGGATTACAGGCTTGAGCCACCATGCCCGGCCTCTTTTTTTTTAAGAGTCCCTTACAAGTGTCATTTTAAGATGGATCATGCTGTGTAATGGGACTCTGATGGGATTCGGGGGCAGACAACTTGGAATCACTCCCAGATTTTGACCTCCCTGGCAGTGTACTGGAGGAAGGTCTCCTGTCTTTGAGATGTCAGGGGACAGTGATGCTATGAGAGTCAGAGCTTCAGGGAAGATTCAACTCATGTAACATGAAGCATGGCACAAATGTTGTATGTCTCTTTGTCCACGACATACATATTTCTGATCCAGTAATATGAGATTCCCTATGTTTTATGTGACTTCAGTGTTGTACACCAGACTCTAAACTCAAAGAGGACCATCAGAACCTTTAGTAGTCTGGAAATTTTGATCAGCGGTCAGTAAAAATATTTGACTCTCTGAAATGTTTTTAAGTGGTGAGTTCTTTTTTTCTATTTTTTTTTTTTTTCTTCCTGAGTCAGAGTCTCACTCTGTTGCCCAGGCTGGAGTGCAGTGGCATGTTCACAGCTCACTATAGCCTCAACCTCCTGGGCTCAGGTGATCCTTCCACCTCAGCCTCCCAGGTAGCTGGGACTACAGGCACGTAGCACCATGCCTGGCTAATTTTTTTTTTTTTTGTAGAGACGATGTCTCACTACGTTGCCCAGGCTAATCTTGAACTCCTGGGCTCAAGTAACACTCTTGCCTGTACCTCCCCAAATGCTAGGATTACAGGCATGAGCCACCACGCCTATCCTCTTTTTTTCTGTTTCAAGATTCAGTAAGCCCTTTCCAATAATAGGAAACACTAATCTTTGACAGATGTAATGCAAGACCCTACCCTGGCCATACTTTCATGAGGTATATCATCTTTCCATGCCCTGTGCTGTTAGCGTAAAGAGGTCAGCAATACCTGCCTACCTGACAGGATTGATGTCCAGATGCTTCATTATGGCAGAAGTGAATTTAATGAAATGATAGATTTCTTGGTCTTGCTTCAAGCAAAATTTCTAAAGTGTTTGCTTTTCCAATTATTCCATGCTGTAAACTGCCTTTCTGAGGCCATCACACATGACCACGAACTGGCGTCATTGCTATTCAAGCACATAAAATCCGGATAGAAGAAAGCCTAACTATTTAGCCATCGTGCCCGAGAGAGTCAAACTGCATGTCCTTCTAGGCCCTGGTTTTAAGGAGACCGAATGTCACCCACACCTTGAATCTATTCTAGTTAGCAACACCGGCAGTAGGAAAGGGCTCTGAGGAATCAGAATCTTACAGGGGTAGCAGTGTTTATTTTGTGAATTGAAAAACATTCATATTCAGTAGCTATAGTCACGTGAAATTAGGCCTGGTATAAAGTTCCTCACTTATAAAAAACATTGTTCATGTTGAACTGTGATTTTACAGTTGTTTATGTTAGTAATGATTATTGCTTGTGGTTTTGCAAGTTTCCAGTAGTCATAATGGAACTAGGGAAGCATTTCTATTTTAAAGGCAGGATCAGCCAGTACAGTAAGGATTTTAATAGGAATTAGGGTATCTAGGAATTGCATGGGTTTTATTCCCAAAGAATTAACTGAGTTTCACGGATCAAAAATGAAATTCATTTACTCCAACGACTGCGTGCTCTGCTGCTTTCTTGGCCAGAGAAATGACCCACTTGGTCTTTGGGGACTTTGGTCTCTTTGTCTGTAAATACGATATTTGAGGCCAAGCGCAGTGACTCACTCTTATAATTCCAGCACTTTAGGAGGCCAGGGTGAAGAGGATTGCTTGAGCCCAGGAGTTTGAGATCAGCTTGAGCAACATATGAGACCTCATCTCTAAAGAAATAAAAAAAAAATTAGTTGGGTGTAGTGGCACATATCTGTAGTACCAACTACTTGGGAGGCTGAGACAGGAGCATCTCCTGAGCCCAGGAGGTTGAGGCTGACTGTGATCATGCCACTGTGCTCCAGCCTGGGTGACTGAGTGAGACCCCAACTCAAAAATAATTTAAATTAAAATTTTTAAAAAATTTAAAATAAGATATTCAGTGTAGATCAAAGACTCTTGAGTCTGAATTTTATGTGATGGCAGAGATGTGCATGTGAGCAAAATGCAAAACCCCGTGATGGCTTGATCTGGTTCTAGCTAGATGTCGTAGACACTTTGGACCAACTGTAGGAAAAAGACTTATATGAGTTGGAAAAAAGCATCATAGAAAATCCAGAAATTAATTGAACACATTTTTGTTTGTAGGTACAGTGCAAATAACTAAATATATTTCAGAGCAACTGAAAGGTTAACCAAGTGAAGGGGTTAGAATGATTTATGATGAGTACATTGTTTATACGCAGATTGATTATTCAGAGCGTTTAGAAGACATCCCCCAAAATTGTATATCAGTTGCCAGATTCCTATTTATTCTCATTGTGCTAGAGGAAGCTACTACCCACCTTCAATTTAAGTTAGCGTCTATTGTGAATTGCTTTGCTCCAATGATGAGAGCACTCAAAGTGAAGCTAGATTTTGGGGTTCAAATCCTACCACTTATTAGCTGTGAAGCCAGTCTGGATCATTTACTTAAACTCTTCAGAACTTAGCTTTTTGTCTACAAATGAGAACAACAAATGGGACTGATGTGATAGTTAAGTTATATAATGCATATATGAGAACTTTATAAACTAGCCACTTTCTTTAGGAATGGGAAGGTGAGGAGTTATTGTATATAGTTGAGACATAACCAGACTTCCTGGTCAAGAATTTTAGTGATGACAGCAATTGATATGTGCTTCTCATGACTCAGTTAAAGGATTATAGTTAGTATGATATGTTTGTGTTAAAACTAAGAACACACTACTGTAGAAAAATTTCTGGAGGAAGCTTAGAACAGAGGCTGTCTCTGTGCCATAAGACCAAGAGGACTTGGAAAGAGCTAGACTTTTAAAGTATTACCTTTATGTCAGGGTTTCTCAACGGTGCCACTGTTGACATTTGGGGATGGAGAACGTTTTGTGGTGGTGCTGTCCTGTCTTGTGTACTATGGAAGGTTTTGCAGCATCCCTGGGCTCTACCCACTCAATGCCAGTAGCACTCTCCCTGCATGGTGATCCTCCCCAAAAATGTCTCCAGACATTGCCCAGTGTCCCCTGGAGGGGAGGGGGCAAAAATCACCCCTGATTGAGAACCACTTAAAATTTCTCTGATAAACGTGTACCTATAATTTTAATTACAAAAAAAAAAAGATGTCATTTCCAAGCTGACGAGGTTAAGTCTGACAAGTGTCACACATGTAAGACTTGGCAGAGTGGGAACTTTTTATGAGGCTTTTTGCACTTCTGTCTGAAAGTACCGTCTTTCCTTCCTCCCTCCCTTCCTTTTCAAGTTTCACTCTGTTGCCCAGCCTGGAGTACAATGACACAATCACAACTCACTGCAGCCTCAACCTTACAGGGCTCAGAACAATCCTGCCTCAGCCTCCTGAGTAGCTGGAACTCTAGCTACTTTTTTTAAAGGTGGGGTCTCACTATGTTGCCTGGACTGGTTTCAACTCCTGGGCTCAAGCAGTCCTCCTGCCTCGGCCTCCCAAAGTGCTGGAATTACAGGCATGAACCAATGTGCCTGGCAGAAAGCACTATCTTAACATAAAGTGATGTTTGCCTCACTGCCCCAAGAACTCCTGGTGGCAGCCAGGAGCATACATGGACCAGAAGCTGTGCTACGCCTCCTCCCCTACCCCCAGGTCCCACAAGCCTGCAGCCCCATCCGGTGGTGCTATTCTCAGCAACCATGCACAGACCTGCTGTACCTCTGGTTTAAAGCACACTTTCCTCTGCATGGTAGTTGTCTAAGGCCGTATTGGTGATATTAACAGGTTCTCTATTTTAATGAATGTGTTACGGGTGCACAGCTTAATCAAGTCTAACTTGATATTGCTTCGAGGCAGGGGTTAGCAAACTACTGCTGGGACACCATGCCGAATGCAACCTGTTTTTGTAGGTAAAGTTTTATTGGAACACTTCCACACCTGACTGCTTGGGGACTGCCAGGTGGAGGAGAGCAGGATGGCTGCACAGTCCAAGATCTTGCTATTTGGCCCTTTAGAGAAAATGTGCACTTACCCCTGCTCTTCAGTTCTGGAACCTTCCTCCCTTCTGTTGCCATATCTAGGTACGTCTCCCATCTGTTAAGCTCAATTTCAGAAAGGGGAAGCATAGTAAACAGTAGCCAAATGAGACAAATTATGATAGAGAGCACCATGAATATTTCAACTTGATTCCATGTTTTTGGCGAGTTCCTGTGTTTCTCTGCATGTCAGATGCATGTAATTCATACCAGCGTGTATATATTAAAATGCCAGGCTTGTGCACTTGATCATGAAAGATACAAGACACCATCATTTTCTTTGCTTTAAAAAAAAAAGTGGTAGCAGCGTCCACAGTGGAGAAATTTGATAGAATGTGGCTGTTGTGTGTGGAATATTGGATTAGTATGCTGTCAGGGCCGGTGTTTTAAGAGGATTCCTCGAGAAACAGACTCCTAAGACAGGATTACACGGGAAGTGAGCCTCAATCTGGGGGTGCCTCGATCTGGTGTTGCCTCGATCTGGGAGTGCCTCGATCATGGGTTGTATGGAGTGGGAGGCAGGACGGGGCCCAACAGGGAGCCTTCTGGGAAGCCAGCCCTACCCTTCCCTCCATGTCTACTATCCCCATCCAAGTACTTCCTTGGCTTAATGTCTTCAGGAGCAGGGGCCATGACTTCCCAGTGTTGTCTTCTGGAAAATTTAATAGTGTTCATTAAGTTCGTAAGTCCCATAAAGGTGTTTTAAGTGAACAGCGGAATGACAGCCTCAGTTCAATGTTGCTCAGACTCCTGGAGGAGCCTGATAGACTGGGCTTTCTTAGTCTGCTTCCAACAGACCAGCATCATGGGGTTGCATAACATTCACCTAGGAATCCTTACCAAAGGCAGATTGAGCTCAGTGTCCAGTAGTCACTCCATGCTTCATGTCCTCTTTTATGTTTTCTTCATCTCAAGAACATCTTCCCCAGATTCCCCAAGGAGGTAAAAAATGGAAAGAGTCACAAAGGAGGAGAATGATGAGTTGAATAGAATACAGTTATCCCTTGGAATCCATGGGGGATTGGCTCCAGATATTTACGTATACATGCACATCCTCCCACATACTTTAAATCAGGAGTCCCCAACCCCTGGGCCATGGACTGGTAATGGTCTGTGGCTTGTTAGGAACTAGGCCTCACAGCCAAGAGGTGAACGGTGGGCAAGTGAGCGAAGCTTCATCTGATTTAGAGCCACTTACTTGCATTACTACCTGAGCTCCTCCTTCTGTCGGATTCTCATAGGAGTGCAAACCCTATTGTAAACTATGCATGCAAGGGATCTAGGTTGCACACTTCTTATGAGAATCTAATGTCTGATGATATGAGATGGAGCTGAGGCAGTGTTGCTAGTGCTGAGGAGTGGCTGCAAATACAGATTAATATTAGCAGTGAGGTTTGCACAGAGATCATAATAAATCAATTGCTTGCAGACTCATATCAAAACCCAATCAGTGAGTGGCAAGTGAGTTAATGTACTTCAATTGTACAGCTACGTCTGGTGGCAGACTTTAAGTCAGAATCCTACACTTATTTTACTCTGCTCTGACTTGCCCATTACTTATTTACCATCTCTATTGTGCTTCTTTTTTTATGGTGCTTGACCCACCCATTATTTATTTACCATTTCCATTGTGCCTCTTTTTTCTTTTTCTTTTTTTATGGTGCATTATATAACTATTTCATTGTATATTTACAATGTAATAATAATAGAAATAAAGTGTACAATAAATGTTATCTGCTTTAGTCATCCCAAAACCAATCCCCCAGTCCATGGAAAAATTGTCACCAATGAAACCAGTTCCTGATGCCAAAAAGGTTGGGGGACTGCTGCTTTAAGTCATCTCAAGATTACTTAGAATACCTCATGCAGTGTAAATGTATGTAAATAGGTGTTACACTATACTGTTCTTTTAATTTGTATTTTTTATTGTGTTATTTTTCATTAATTTACTTTTAAAAATATTTTCTATATGCGGATGCAGAACTCAGATACGGAGGGTTAGCTGTGCATATGTTCAGAGAAAATATATGCCAATGACATATCATCTATACAGAGGGTGCCCCTAAAATGTATACACATTTTAAGAAAGGAAAAAACTGTATTAAATCAGTAATACTCAGTATATACCAATAACAAATGATGAATACAAGTCACATTTGACTTCTGCAATTACAAGAGGTGCTCAGATTGGGCACATGGTTACCATCAATGTCCAGGTACTTCTGATTATGGTAAACTAAAAATAATACATAGATAACATCTCTTAAAAATGTATATACATTTTTTGGCACCCCCGATATATAACATATGAGACATAGCAACAGTATATATACATATGTTCAAAATATACATATTCAAAGGGGATTTGTTATAGACAGCATAGAGTTGAGTCTGGCTTTTTAAATTGCTTCCCAGTCTCAGCCCTTTAACTGCAGTGATTCTGCCATTTACCACTGGCCATTTATATTCTCTTTGCACCATTTATTCTGTTTTTCCCTTTTTCTTTGTTCCTATATACTTTTGTATACACTGAGGCTTTTTTATAACTCTGTGATTAGCTTGTTAGCTATAACTCATTTCTTTATTTTCTAGGGTGTTGCTCATCTTTATCTTGTCACAATCTATACTGGAGTGATATTTTACTACATCATGTATAATGTAAGAACAATACAACAGTGTGCTGCCATTCTCCTTCTGTTTCCAGCTCTTTGTGCTACAGTTGCCATACATTTTACTTTTACACATTATCATCAACCCCACCATGCATAATTGTTAATTTTGAATTAAGCGGTCAATTATCTGTAAATGAGAAGAAAATATTTTTTATATTTTTCTCTATATTTATTATTTCTGCTGCTCATCATTTCTTTGTAGGAATCCATATTTCCATCTGAGGTCATTATTCCCTTTAAAGGACTTCTTGTAGTGCAGGTCTGCTGGCACTGAATTCTCTCTGCTTTTGTTTTTCTAGAAAAACCTTTATTTTACCATCATTTTTTGAAAGATATTTTATTTTTCAAATGTGTAGAATTTTAGATTATAGATTTATAGATGCTTGCAGCTTTTTAAAGGTTTCATTCCATTGTCTTCTGGCTTGCATAGTTTTTGACAAAAAATTTGTGGCCATTATTATCTTTATAGATATATATAGCCAAATAAACAAATATATAAACACACACACACACACACACACACACACAGAGAGAGAGAGAGAGAGAGAGAGAGAGAGAGAGAGACAGACAGAGACTGACTCTGTCACTCAGGCTGGAGTGTGGTGCAGTGGTGTGATCACAGTGATAACAGCTCACTGCGTCTAACCTTCTGAACTCAGGCAGTCTTCCAACTTAAGCCTCCCAAAATGCCAGGATTATAGTTGTGAGTCATTGCACTCAGCTCTGGCTACTTTTAAGAGATTCTTTTAGCACTGATTTTCAAGAAATTGATGGTGTCTTATTTGGATTTTCTGTGACGTTTCTCCTACTTGGGGTTTGTTTAGCTTTTGAATCTGTTTTACCATTCTTAACTGAGTGTTTCACAATTTTATCTGATCTTGGAATCCTTCTTTTACATAATACATGTTATCAGCTCTCAGAACTAGTGTTTTATGAATGAACACTAAACCCAATTTGGGAAACAATGATGAAAATCAGCGTTTATTATTTTTACATATTTATAACTCCATATTTTCTCTCTGGACTTTGTTGAATTGGGTTACTAAAGAGGCTTTTGGACATTTGCCTGGTATTATGTAGAGTATGTGAACATGATTAGCTTGTGGAAGAGATGGCAGTAATAATTGCCTGGGTAACTGCCAGCTTTATGGGCACACTCCAGTCATTTTTTCCTATCTCAGATATAATTTTAAAAATTACCAAAATCTCTCACATTTTGTGCAGAAATAATCCATTGACACACAAAAGGAAAATTGATGGCATACCCAAGATTACAGATGACATTACTGAAATGTTAATTCCAAAAAATGTTCAAATTCTCATTTTTTTTCTATAGATATGGGACAGCAATTTTTATTTAACTATGCAGGCTTTTTAAAAGAAAAATCTTTTAAGATGTTCTTTGGTTTTAATTTATAGTTTCTAGTTTCCTTGTAACATATATGCTTATTTTTATAGAACATTAAAAGTTAGGCCATTGGAATTTTATGTAAAATTAAGTCATAAATTATTAAGAAAGTAATACAAAACATTTTTTTCTGTGTCATAAATATAACTTTAAAAGGGAAGAGATCCCTTTGGTGTTGCCTCTCAGGACACATATAAACAGAAGGGCATATGTTTACTACAATGGCAAAAAGTAATCCATCTAAACAAACAGTATTCCAAAGGTATATTTTTGAAAAAAGATGAAATGTTATGATATGAGGAAATAATTAATGCATTGTGGCTTTTCACCTCACCATACCCATTTTTATAGTTGGATGAGTGAAAGGAGAAATGAGGATGATGACCTGATTTTAATTCCCAAGGGATCAAGGCTCATATAGAACTGCCCTACTTCTTGACATTATTATTATATTAAAAGTAAAATGTATTTTTATAAGTCATTACCATCTTGGCACACTTACATTCATTTTAGTCAAGTACTGCCATCTTTAGATTTCAAGCATCCAAAGTCTTTTTAAAAAATGCACATTGGTTGTATATTTCTCTTAGAAAACATACAGTCTTCTAACAGTAAAATCTCAATATATTGGAACATTTAGTGACTGGTAGATTAAGAGTCAATCAGAAAATTGCATTTAAAATGTCACCAAGTTGAAAAGTCTTTGTAGAGAAATCTGGGAGAGTTGGGAAAATCCTAGCACTTTTTAAGCATGGAGTATCCTCATCTGCATGGATGCTTAGATACGTGGAGAAGCCCATTAGTAGTGAGGCAAGATGGAGGAGGTACTGCTGGCTACTCAGAGCTGTGAGAACATCATGAGGGTCAAGTGGTCACTTACTGTACAAATATCTGAGTGACTGGTATGGCACCATTGTTGTAGGTGACTGATATGTCAGGGAACATGCATTTTGAGATTGTGGTAGGTAGGATTCATAGTCAGTCTTGAATTCCTTATCTCCATCTTTGCAGTCATGACACACAATAGCATGTAGAAGTTTTAGCAAATCCTCCAGCAAATAAAAAGGTGGCTAACCCTCATGGATCTACAAGCACAGACCCTGGAGCCAGCCTGTGAGCATTCACACCCGTGTTGCGGACCTTCACACCTGAACTACTGACATTCACACCCCTACTGCTGGCATTCGCACTCCAGCTGCACCACTTCCTAGCCTTGGGATGCGGGCAGATCCTCTGTTTCTCAGAGCTTCCAGTTCCTCACTTGTAAAAGTGGGAAAGGACTAGCCCTAACTTGTAGGGTTGCTGTAAAAATGGTAACCATCACTCCTATCAGGCATAATACATGTTATATAAGGACTTAGTGTCCTAAGCACTTTAAATATTTAAAAGTATTTATTAGAAGGATTCAGTAAGCTCAAAGCACTTAGAAGAGAGCCAGACAAACCATAGGTGCAATATACGTGTTAGCTGTTGTTATTTTTATTAACTTTGTTTAACCCAGTGTTGCCAGTCCTTTTGGATTGCAGAGCCATTTTTCAGGTGACACGTGCTAAACACCTGCTTAACAACCTGAGACCATCACTCCGAAGCACATGCTTTGGCAAACTCTTCCCTACTTATTTCAAACCTTCAGTAGATAGGCTTCCAGGTTCACTGGGTTCTAGGTTTTCCTGGCAACAGTCCTACAAATCGTTATCCCCATTTTATGAAGTGTTTTCTGAGAAAGCCCCATTCCCAGGTATCTTTCCCATCTGCCTGTGACAAGGTGTTAGGTTCTGAAGGTCAGGAATGCCGGCATGACTTAGCTGGGTGATACTGCTTAGAGTCTCTCTCAAAGCTGCTGGCAAGATGTCAGCCAGGGCTGTGAAATGTCATCTGAAGGCATGAGGGGGCTGGAGGATCTGCGTTTGTGGTGTCTTCTTCACATGGGTGGTGAGTTGGTGCTAGCTGTTGGCGGGGGGCCTCAGTGCTGCTCCATGCTGGCCTCTCCATAGGCAACTAAAAGAATTTTATCATACAAATTTGATTTTATTTTATTAAGAGATGCCAGTAGTACCCACCACCTCCAGTTGGGACATTCAAAGAATATCTCCAGGCATTGCCTAATATCCCCTGGCGGGTGGGGGGCACCGTCACCCCTGCTTGAAAACCACTATATTAAGATAAGGATACATGATGATAATCCCATGCTTTTATCTAGGATTGCATATGTGATCAATATCATATATATATATATATATTTTTTAGATTAGAGAATATAGTTTATTGAGAAAGTAAATGAGGGAGAGAGAGAAAGAGGGGATTCGCCTGCCCAAGTTAGGGGAGGGGTCCAGCCATAGCTCAAGGAGCACACAGCCACACCAGAGTCTAGCAAGGCAATGGCTATATCATATGCTTTTGAGTGGGAAAGTAACTTTGCTCCAAGCAGAAAAACAGTGCACCATTTTTTATCTTTGGGCAAGTACTCAATAAGGACTTGATGAACATAGAGGAATGATTAGTCTATGGTGGCAGCAAGTTGGTGAGTTTGTGCAGTCCTGCACATGATATGAGCTTGTGAGACAGACAGAGCTTGCCAGGCAGGGCAATGGTTCTTATGCTGCCAGCTTCTCAGCTCCTCCTCGTGTGTCCATCTCCTCTGTAGTTTGCCCGTCCTGTGCATCTTTCATTGCCGGGGAAGAGGAGACTTAGGTAAAGGACATAAAGGCAAACCTATGTAGGGTAATTCCATAGTTAGGTATATCCTCCGAGGTGTGGAAAACAGGGACTCAAACAAGCACTTGTATGTGAATGTTCATAGCCGTCAACTGCTGCGTGGATAAACCAAATGTACACAATGCCATAGTATCCAGCCGTAAAAAGGAATGGAGCACTGATACATGCTACAACATGGATGAACCTGGAGCACATACTTAGTGAAAGAAGACAGGCACAAAAGGCCACACATGGTATGATTTAATTGATTGCCTTGAGTAGGCAAATCCATAGAGACAGAAAGCAGATGAGTGGTTTCCAGCTTTGGGGGAGGGGAGGAAGGTGAGGGACTGCTTAATAGAATCAGGGTCTCTTTTTGGGATGGTGAAAATATTTGGAACTTGACACATACCATTTGAATGTATTAAATACCACTAAAATGTGTACTTTAAAATGGCTAATTTCTTTCTTTTTTCTTTTCTTTTTTTCTTTTGAGTTGGGATCTTACTCTGTCACCCAGGCTGGAATACAGTGGCGCAATCATAGCTCACTGCAGCCCAACTTCCTGGGCTCAAGTGATCCTTCCACCTCAGCCTCCCAAGTAGCTGGGACTACTAGTGTATACCACCATACCCAGCTAATTAAAAAAAAATTTTTTTTATAGAGATAAGGTCTTGCTATGTTGCCCAGGCTGGTCTCGAATTCCTGGGTTCAGGCAAACCCAAAGTGCAGGATTATAGGCCTCCCAAAATGCAAGATTATAGACATGAGCCATTGCATCTGACCTAAAATGATTAATTTCATGCTAAATGATTTTACCCCAACTAAAAACAAAACAAAACAAAACAAAAAACAACTGTGTAGAGATTCAGGGAATGTCAATTGGGCCTGAGCTGTGATGGCTTTTCTTAGGTAAATGGGTTCTGAAGGCAGTGTCAAAATGGGTGTCTTCAAATTGCTAATGCTTTCCTAATAGGAAAAGAATGACATTTCCCAAAATGACTTCTTTCTAGGAACGTAGCTTTTAAAATTTGAAAATGTAGTATTAAAAAGAAGAGTCACTTATTGCTTTAGACCATCATTTCTTATATTCAATTGAAAATCCCTTATAGTGGTTTTAGGAATCTGCAGAGATGTTCACAAAGCACTGTTGAAAAGTGATGTACAGGATTTGTAATTGAATGGGAACAAGCCGGCTGATTTGCGTTAGGATGAAATTTAGCTGAGAGTGCTATTGAGTTTGGATGACATTTGGCTAGACCTTTGTAACTCTTCAGCTCTGTGAAACAACTGTGTGAAGAATTAAAAGGCAGAAAATTAACTGTATATGACTGGCTCACGGATGCATAGGTCTATTTCCAGTCACAATGAGTGGTGAGATGACAGTGTAGGTGACATGCCAGCTTGACAAGTATGAGTACTGCCGGCTTAGAAACACAAGACACCAATAGAGTGGTAACTGGTGCTTGTACTTGGACATAGAGAATTAGAAAAAATAGGAAAACAGTAGCAAATCTTTCTGTGTCTGTTTCTTTAAAACTACCCCCTTGATATTTCTATGCTTCCCCCAAGAACACCCTCTAAGGTGCCAGTAAAAATAACTCCTAAGAAATCTTTCTGAATTCCAATATTCATGTGAAAATGTTGCATTTTCTTCTGAAATGTTTCAATAAAATTAAGGCAGGGCAGGCACAGTGGCTCACGCCTGTAATCCCAGCAATTTAGGAGGCTGAGGCGAGAGGATTGCCTGAGCCCAGAGGTTCAAGACCAGCCTGGACAACTTGGTGAGACCTCATCTCTACAATAAATCAAGAAAAACTAGCCAGGCATGGTGGTACACACCTGTAGTTCCAGCTACTTGGAAGGCTGAGGTGGAAGGATCGCCTGAGCCCCGCAGGTCAAGACTGCAGTGACCGTGAGCATGCCTCTGCACTCCAGCCTGGTTGACAGAGTGAGACTCTGACTCAGAATTAAGGGAGACATCAAGAAGAACTCAATGTGGTAGAGGATTTCTGAAATCTACCGTATTAAAGTGTGTTGACGGCTACTGTGATGTTGTGATTGATTATATACATGGTATATCTTTTATTCTTACATTTATTAAGCTAACATTTATTAAGTGTATACTATATGTCAGGCCTGGACTGTAGAAATCAACTTGAGGAAGACAGGATTCTTTCTTCTATTAGGGCAGGAAAGGTGTAATATGTGTTATAAATGATGTGGAAGAAGGATTCACAGAATATGCTGAGGCAAACAGAGGTCCTCTCCCAGGGATTATGTAGTCTTCTTAGGGAATAGACGGAACATCAAAAATGCTGTGGTTCAAACAAGAACATGCATCTCTCTCTCATGTAATAGTCCCAAAGGCAGGCAGTAGTCTGAGAAGGGTAGGTGACAGATCCCCAAGGACACTGCGAGATCCAGGTTCTTTCCATTCCTAAAGGTTGGAACTGGCTCTCAGCAACCCACATGATCAGTGTTTTAAAGGCAAACCTCAGAAGTTAAACTGTCACTTCCCACGTTTCCTTACATCCCGTTGGCAAGTGCTTCATAGTGGAACTCCTGGAGCCTCTTTAGCAAGGTCTGCTTATGTGACTAAAAGATAAAGATAAGTGGGCTGGGGAAGGAGGGCTGGCAGACTAGCAGTTTATATAATTAGCAATTATTTTATATTTTATTTGACTACCATATTTGAGTTTAATTTCTTTCAAGAAATGTGTGTAGCACCACAAGCTCCATGCTAACCTACTTTCTCTGGAAAAATCGGTAAATACTCTGCTGTATCAGTTTAGAGAACCCCTCAAAGACTTTACATCTCCTACATGGGAGGACTATCAGTGTACGTGTACGCCATGCCAAGAGCTGAGGACTACTGGAAAATTAGAATCCCTTTTATGTTGATCAAATTTCAGCATTTCCTTTTGCAAATAATGTATTGCATTGGTTTTATTATTGTTAAAAATCACTTGCATTTCCCACAAATATTTTGCAATATGTAGACTTTCTTAACAGCCCTGTTTAGTGATAATGGTTCTGTTTGTGTACTAATACTGTGAAAATCAGTGATGACCAGGTATTGGAAGGTCTCATTTTAATTTATTGTTTCTAGCAATAAACTAATTAGTTTTGACATGTTGCATAACCAGAAGAATGTTATTAACCAAAGTCATAATTCCCATTTTTTGTGTTGATTGCACACAGATGATAAGTTAATTACACTTATTGAGTTTAACAACATATATAAAAGATAATCTTCAGTTTCAAGACTCTAATTTGTGAGTTACCATCTGTTTTGGACCAACGAATAGGAATTTGATTTCAAAGCTTTTTTCTGAACAGCTTGTAATAAGAGCTGTTTGTATATTAATTACTTATTGAATTATTATGGATTTTAATGTTTTAATTTACAAGCAATTTGGAACTTATTGTGGTGACATCTGCTCATATTTTGATACTTTAATGGTATTTAGCTATTTCATCATAAGGCTATTTTTTCTCCCCTGGTAATTTACAATCCAATCCTGAAAATAGTCATTTGCTTTCTGCTTCAACTTACTATAAGGAGTATTGTCCTGTTTCATCTCTACTGAAGATTTTTTTAAAAAATGAAATGTATTTTTACTTTATAAGCAAAATCAATATCCCACTGTGCCTGCTTCATTCTGGTGCCTTTTAATTTCTATTCAAAGAGTTAGAGTTGAATTTTGTTTAAATCTAATTATTTTTCTTCAATGGTAGACTTTTTTTTACAATTGTCCTGGTAATTACTTTTATCTTGAATATCTTTATGATTTTTGTTTTAAATGTACCATAGTGAAACAACATAGAGGCCTGTGAACCTGCCTATGGAATCCTTTTAGTCTCCTTCCTTTAAACAGCATAACTATAACATGACTCAGTAGGAGTAATTTATTTGCAATTTTAAAAAACACTTCATAGACTTTCATATAAATTCACTAATAAGAAACAACTTCACTCATAGCTTCGCTTGTGGCTTTGAATTATCTTAGACCTGGTACCATTTTATTATCATTTAAGACTATTGAATAAGAATTTAGAGAAAATGGTGGGTGTTTAATTTTCTGAGCTCTTGAGTTTGTAGATGACAGTGGATCGTGTCAACTCTCTAGGAGGCTAGATTCATTCACAACCAAAGAAATCTTACAAGGAAGAAGGTAGATATCCTTAAGTAAATTCTAGCTGACTGATTAGTGTTTATAGTGACTGAAAAATAAAAACACTATTTGATATAAAAGATTATCATTTTTGTTGTAAAAACCTAGTTTCCTCAAATCAGTGCAAATGGAATCCTTGTGAAACAGAAATGTCTGAGAACAATATTTAAAACTGAGACATATTAGTTGGTACCTTTGTCTTCTTTTATTTTAGGGAAGCCAAAAGAAAAAAAGATTCTAGTGTGTTTTTGTGTTTTTACAAGCACGATAGATGAGGGTGGGTATATACATACAAAAATGCATGCCAAGGTTATTGGAAACTTAGCCCAAGTGATGTGTAAGTGTCCACTAAAATATGTCTTCTCCTGAGCGTGTGCACAGGTTAATTTATCAGGTGCATAAGGCATGTTCTGAAAACAAAGATATTTCCAGTGAATGCTAATTTATCATTAAATAATAGTAGCAATATCTGAGTTAATGTTAATTTTTTGTTTGGGGCTCTTTTCTTTTAGAATTTCTACATGCATAATAATACCAGACTAGCCATTTTCATTTCTCCTTTTTTTTCACTTTGCAAACAAAACCCTATAGTCTGTGCTGAGGATTAAGCCAGAAATGGTGAACTGGTAAAATGTATTAAGTTCGAGTTAGGATTAAAGAGAAACCTAAAAGAATGTGAGGAGTGAGAGGTACACGTATCCCAAAGATTTTTAAGTTGTCTTCTTTTTTTTTTTTCATATCTTCTCCCTAGGCTGGTCCCTGCAGACGCCTTGCCATTTCTATGATCGGGTGCTGGGAAGCCCACTGGTCCCAAGGTCTACACATGAAGTCACCATAAAGGTAAACTGCCCCACATACCCTTCTATACTAATCCTTTTACCTGACAGTCATTTGAGTAACAAAACTGCATTTTGCCAAAACGAAACCCATTCTGTTTTAAATGATTTTTTTCAGGAGGATGTCATAGGCCTTTCTTCTTGCTGAAAGTGAAGGTAGTAGATAGGGCAACATTAAGTCACTATGAGTTGTATAGTCAATTCTAGATGAGGAATTAGCCTTTTACTGCTGTCTAAGAATTTTGGATCCTGAATGAGCTATAATAAACTTTTCTGGGTCTTTCTAGGCAAGGATGACACCTTCTAAAATTAATCTTTCTTGTCAACATTATGAATTATAATTATGCAGAAAAGTTAATTATAATTGGGCACATGCGTATAGGTTTTATTTGGCTCCCGTATCTTAATCCTATGGTTTATTAGTTCTTAATATGATTTGTGTCTATCTGCAAAGTGATTTGCTAGTTAACCTTGAAATTTACTAGAAAAATCATGTAGATTACTATTTATAAATTTGGTAGGATGTCTAGAATAGCAAACCAAACAATTGCATACAGAGGTATCAAGAGTTAAAGCTCATATCCAAAGCAAAAACTGATACCTACTCTCCAAAAGTTCTCTAAAAGTTGCCTTGTTACCTTGGGGTACACGAGATTTTCAAGTTTTATTTTACTTACTTGTTATTGGGCTTTCTAGCCCTTTCTTTAATGCTTTTTTAGTAAACATTAAGTAAAATTTTAAAGCATAATGGAAATTAGGGAAAGATTTTTACTTTACTGTTTTAAACAAACCAACTAGACCTAAAATGATAGACTTCAATTTAACTAACTAGAAACCTTATTGTTTGGGGTACATTTGTTTAAAACCAGATGTATGCAAATTGTTTTAACAAGTTAGATGTGCATTTCAATAGTATTTGACTTAAATATTTGAAAGGTGGAGTTTTATAAAAGTATAGTTCATCTGTTTATAAAAGTGTAGTTCATCTTTGTGGTAGCTTGTGTTATTTCTCTTTTATGGCAGAATAATATTCTATTGTATGGATAGACCATGGGTAGACCACATTTATCCAGTTATTAGTTGATGGGCATTTGGATTGTATTTACCTTTTGACTATTATGAATAACGATGTCATGAACATGCATATACAAGTTTTCGTGTGGACATGTTTCATTTCTCTGTGGCATATACACTTAGAAGTGAATTGTTGGGTCATGTGGTAACTCTGTGTTTACTATTTTGAGGAACTGTCAAACTTTTCCAAAGTGGCTGCCTTATTAGTCATTATTTTTTAAACTGCCATTGAACCATATTCTAAATGTCAGAGAGAAGATGAGAGAAGGATCTGTTTCTCATCAGTGCTTTGAATGGGTATTAATTCAGTACTTTGGGAATTTAAGCTTCAATTTAATGGACTTGAGCACACATTTATTGAATTCCTACTGTGTGTGTCTGCGTTTGACTTTATAAGTGACTGTTCTTGGATCTCGGTCTTAGAGGGGTTGGTATGTTTATGAGGAATGTTCACATTGGGGGTTTTGCTGTTCCACTTGACAGGCAGAAGATCTCAAGCTGAGAAGGGACGAGGCAGCTATTCTCTGATGTAGAAATGGGGATATATACAGGAAAGCAGGAAAGGCCGAGAGCAGGGTCAGCAGGGATTTTCTGTGATGGGCCAGGTAGTAGAGAGCTTAGGCTTTGTGGGCCAGATGGTCCATGCTGTATCTGCTCAACTCGGCCATTTCAGTGTGGAAAGCAGCATAGACCATATGGAAATGAACGAGCATGACTGAGTGCCAATAAAACTTTATGTATAGATACTGATGTTGGGTTGCAGTTAGCTGACCCTGATCCAGAGGACCACAACTGTTTCTTTTCACCTGTTTTAACTGTGGCCTTTTGAGTTGGAGATGGGCTCCAAGAGGCCCACACGAAGGGCATGATGTGGTTAAGACAGAACCCAAATTGTGGTTACCTAGTGAAGGCATTGCAGATATTCAGGGAGTCAGGACTTTTACACAAGGAATTTGAGGGCCTTTCTGCCATGAAACAGGGAGTGGCTCTGGGCCTATGTAACTGCCCTAACTTGGGTACTCATGCTGGGGGAATTCCCACCCCTGAGATACTTGGGACTGTCTGGAGACATTTCTCGTTGTCATAACTGGGGAGGGGTATGACTGGCATCTAGTGGGTAGAGACCTGGGATGCCACTCAATACCCTACAGTACACAGGACATCCCCCATGGCAGGGAATGATCCGGCCCCAGATGTCCATTGGGAGGAGATTGAGGAACTCTGTTGGCTGCTTCTACTGTCAGTAATTTTATTTTGTACTTGAAATGTTCTCAGCCATGTGGCTATGGAATTTTAAGCTGCTGAGTTTTTAATTATAAAAGTTTAGTGCTTGTGTTTGCTGACATAAACTTGAGGATGGTTGGACTCCCAAATAACATTTGGGTTTACCGTGCTTTTAGTTTTTTCCTTTTAAGAAAAGGTTTTTGTGATTCATTTAAATGGATGTATCAAAAATTGATAATAACACCAAGGTTTATTGAGATCCAGGCCACCTTGGGGGATGTGGCACTGCTTGCCTTTATATGTACAGCAAAAGCTGCAGGGTTTATTTTTTACAACTTGACAGGCCTCATTGTATGAGTAGGTGACCTCGCTTATGATTCCACCATCCGCAGGAAAGAGATTTGTCATGGCCAAAAGTGCATCCTTCATATTTAGGCAAAAAATCACAGTGTCTTAGAGATTTCATAGCCAGACTGTTGATATTCCTGAAATTTGTCTGAGAGCCTAGTGTACATTGTGTAGAAACCGTGTTCAACCTCTCCGTCTTAAAGATAATTAAACTCTGCAAATGAATTTCTGGCTAGAAAGTAGGTCATAATTGATCTAGACATCAGAAGTGTTAGCATAAAGACTAAAGACATTAGAAAAGCAGGATGAACTCCTCTTACGTGGAAGCAGTAGCTGTCAGTGTCTCCCAAGGCAGTCTGCTTTGAAATCTTCAGTCCATGAACTTGCATTTGACTTCGTAGAGAGGAGGAGAGTATGAAAGAAAGATTGTATTCTTTGTCTCATGTGCATATCTGTCTCATGTGCTTGGACTTTCCTAGTAGTGGTTTGCTGTTGCTAGGTTGAGCATTTTCAAGAGGGCTTCCTTCGGAGCCTGCCTCTCGGATGCTATTTCTGTCACCATAGCATCTGCCATTGATGTGCACGTGAGATTTGAATGAAAGCCTCAGCCAGTCACTAATTTACCCAGAAGGGCTGCCTGCACAGAAAGGGCCCTTTCTGAATGGCTTACTGTGGGGGTGTTTTTATTTTGTGAAGAGCAGCATTTTGTGTCTAACACAAAGCCCCTCCTCTCTTCCCTTTCAACCCTATAGCCTCATTTCCTACTTAGTTGTTCTCATACTAATTGTTTCTGTAAACATTGCTAGGTTTTAATTAAATTTTAATAAATGCGAAAAGAGTTCATATGCACTTAGTAAAAAATATGCAAAATCTGGAGAGGCACACACATACACAGATGTAAGTGCAGCGTAATCCCACTCCTGAGATTGGCGTGAGTATACTTTGGAAGTATCGTTCATGTGTGTGTGTGTGTGTGTGTGTGTGTGTGTGTGTGTGTGTGTATGTGTGTATGTACAAAACAGAATTTAGCAACATGTACATCACGTCGGGAAGCTTGTTTTCCCACATAGCATTCTGTGTGTTCTTCCCTGATGTGAGATGTTTTTTTACTGGCTGTGTCTTACTCCACTGCTAGATTCCCATATTCACATGGAGGGGTTGCTGCTCAGCCTCTGGTCTCTGGTGAGAAAGACATGGTTCTTTGGTTATATTTACCATTTTGGACCATTTTGTTCCAAGTAGATAAATAGAACCCCAACATGAATGGGAACTCTTTTCCTTGGGGGCAATTTTTTCTTACTGTAAAATAATGTCTATGGCCGTTGGCACATGGAGACATGTAAATGAAAGAATGCACGAAACATAAGATATTTCCATGTATTTCTCCCTGAACTTTTTCTTTGTGTGCATTTTCCCAGAACTCAGATCAGACCATAGCCCACATTGGCCTTCTTTTCAGTTTTGTTGGTATCCCCTCCCCCTCAATTTGGAATACCGCCATAAATATCTTTCCATCACCTTGCTTTGAAAATTTAACTTAAACCATAAGAGCATAGCATTTAATGTCAGATGGTGCAACTTTGGATCCCAGCTTCTCTGGGACTGAAGTTGACTATCTTCTCTAAGCCTTCATTTCTTAACCTATAAAATGGTTATGATAAGAATAATAGTCATATTTCTCCCTCAGAACTGTGACGGTTGAGATAAATCATATCAAGCATCTAGCTAACATACCATATACGCAATATATTGCTTTCCAAAGTCATTTTAATGGCGGTCTGATACTTCCTATATGTGTTTACCACTATTTATTTAATCATGCTGTCACTGGACAATAAATTGTGTCAGGCCTGGCACATTGGTTCATGCTTGTAATCCCAGCACTTTGGGAGGCTGAGGCAGAGGATTGCTTGAGCCCAGGCAATCGAGACTAGCCTGGGCAACATAGCAAGACCCTGTCTCTACAAAAAAATAAAAAATAGTTGGCATGGTGGCGTGCACCAGTATTCCCAGCTACTCAGGAGGCTGAGGCGGAAGACTCACCTGAGTCCAGGAGGTCAAGGCTGCAGTGAGCCATGACCGTGCCACTGCACTCCAGCCCGGGTGACAGAGTGGGACCCTGACTCAAAAAATATATATATATTTCAAGAGATACGTATTGGCTCCTTTACAGTTACGTAGCAGAAAGAGATGTGCAAAGTGGTCAAATAAGCCTGTATTGTCCCCAAAACAGGCTGGTCCCTGAGTAGATGTTAGAAAAGGTACACTAGGATTTACATGTGAATGTTAATACATACATTAACATTTCATCTGAAAATGGCTACTGATTGTGAAATGAAAATAAACTCAGTTTATGTCTGAGTAGAGAAAACCGTGAGAGTCACCGCCTCCAAGTCCACAGAGCATTTGTTCATTTCCATGAAGAAGCACGGAGAGATGAGTGCCCTTAAGTGGGTGAGGTCATTACGAGAGCTCTCCTGGTGTCCCTGGCTCTTGGTCCAGCCTGCGTGGAAATAAGCCCCAGAGACCTGCGCCTCATCCACATCATCCCTTTCAGCCATGGCCTCTTCCAGCATCAGCGCCAACTGGCTGACAGCAGAAATAAGACTCACTTTCTTGGGTCCCTTCAGAAACAAAGGGCTGCTTTAGAAGTTCTTAAAAGATCTTTTCATCACGGGGCAAGTGGCTGAGAGAGAAACCTTCACCTCCAATGATGTCAGAGCAGCCCCATGTACAGCTTCCTGAAATGGGCGCACCCCTTGAATCAGTGTGTACTTAGTTCACTGTTTCAGAACAAGGCTGTCCTCTTGGCAAGAAACAATGGGCCGGCTCTCCAACAGACCTCATGTGATTCTTCTTTTTAAGATAATTAAAGAGCAATTAAGGTTTTGTTGTTTTGGGGCAATCCTCCCTTTCCAGAGAAAGGATGGCATATTAAGTGCGATAAGTACACTGAAAACAAAAATAAAACTCTTAAACAACATTTCTCCTGGGACTGAATCTTGAATTGTTTTGCGAAGGGAACTGCAAATTAATAGGCCCTTTTGCCACCTTGAAATTAGGGATTCAAAAGAAGAAATACTATAAATAAATTTCCCTTCAGTTTCTTGACAACTCTAACTCCAAATTATTACTTATATTGAATTACTTGTTAATATCTTTAGCGGAGGAACTTCAGGAATGCTACCACCCTGTGCCAGTTTTGTTTTGTTTTCTTTTTCTTCTTTAAGCAGCACAGTGAGAGAATGTTGTGGCTTTAACTTGAAGCGGAAGGCAGTTATTTCCTTTTTGCGCAATCACAACTCCAAAGACCTCAAATCAACCTAATTGAAGGTGTCTTTAATCAAAACTGGGTCAGGCAAGAAAATAAACACAAGTGCTCTAATTAAGAACCCCCTCTCCTCCCCCATCTGTTTGGGGCCAAGGAGGATCTGTGAATGCCACCAAAGCTTTCCTTTATTTTAAAACTGGAGAATTTGGAAAACCTCCACAGGAATTTGCACAACTCAAAGGCTGGAAACGGATGCGGTTCCTGAAACGAGTTATGTGTGGAGATGCAGGTTGTGTCTCCAGCTGTCCATACTAGAAAAACAATGCCCGAACACAGGCCTCAGGCGGTGGCTGTTTCTTTTGCAGACTTCCTAAGTGCCACCTTGCCTGGTGGACGTTCACTGATGAGCTCTTAGGAGGAAACAGCCCTGAGTCCTTGAGTCGTTGGCAAGGGTGGTATGTGCTTTCCTGAGCCATCCCCAAGGCCCTTTCAGGACGCTCTTGGGGAACTGCCGGATGGGCTGAATAAAACTCCCAGCTCACGCACACTGGCTACTGTGCATTGGGCCCTGCGCTGAGGATTTATAGAAGGGCATCGAATCCTCACAATCTTCCCTTGACATTGGGGCAATTAGTACCCTCAGTGTAGAGATGAGGAAAATGAACCCCATAACCTAACAGTCCAGGGCCGGAAAGTGATGGAGCGCCACTTAGAAGTCAGGTTGTCTGCTTTTGGCCAAAGGTTCCTGAATGTCCCACATCTTTTACTGTCCTCTGTGGCTCTCGGGACATTATTTACCTGCTCTCTAGCCAAGAAGCCTATAGAAATTTGGACGGTTGCCCTAACTTACCCTCACTTTATTGTAATAAAGTAATAATTGGAATAAAAAGTACTAATTGCAATAAAAAGTAATAGTTGTTATAAAGCATGGACATTCCAAGCCCCATGTTATCTCCCTACAAAAATCATTCTTGGCAGAGAGGACAGAGGCCAACTTCTCCCCTGACACATAGATGCTGATGATGCTACACATCAGACCTTAGCGCAGAGGGCGGACCTCACACCCCGGGTCAAGGGGTACATGTGTGTGGCCCATCGTTAAGTCTGGAATCATTTTTACAAAGCAGGGTCCCCCATCACATACACACACAGGGCTCCTGTGCTTCCTTCCTCTTCCTTTAACTTCTGTTTTTCCAAAATCATGGGTCTGATCTCCAGCAGTCAAAAATTTAAGTTCTCTTTCTTCTAAAACTTCCTTCCTCTTCCATAAAGGAAGGTGCCTATGGACTGGCTTCAGAAAGTGGCACCTAGACAGGAAAGGCATCCAGTGTTCCATCACTCAAGGCAGAAACTGTCAGCAGTGGGACTGTCCTCCCTCTGATTGAGAGTTTGCTCAACTATGAATACCACTGTAATACCAGCACATTTATTTGCATGAAATTAAACAGCAAAACTATGGGGGCGGCGGTGAGGGAGTCCATAATTTGATGACTTTTGTGAAATTTAGTTGTGATCTTGGAAAAAAAGAGGATAGGTAATTTTTAATCTCCTAGCCTTGTGTTTCGTGAGATTTGTATAGAACAATAGTTCTTGTAGAGGAATATTAGCCAGTTTACTCATTTGAGTAAAAAAAGAGATGACTCATGAAGTCAACAATCAACTTCAAGTATATTGCTTAGAGATTCTGCAACTACACAGCCAGTTGATTGACGATTTCTCTTGAATTTAGTGTGATGAAACCCAAAGAGCTAAAGAGGATTAAATACGGTTGTTAGGTTTATGGTCAGCTCAAAGAATATTCTCTTCTATGTATTGAATAGTCGAAGGATATGTGTGTAGGTCAGGCACAGTGGCTCATGCCTATAATCCCAGCACTTTGGGAGGCCGAGGCAGAAGGATTGCTTGAACCCCCAGGAGTTTGAGACCAGCCTGGGCAATATGGAAAGACCCCTATCTCTACAAAAAAACCTTAAAAAATTATCCAGGTGTGGTGGCTCCTGTAGTCCCAGCTACTCAGCAGGCTGAGGTGGAAGGATTGCTTGAGCCCAGGAGGTTGAGGCTGCAATAAGCCGTGATCTCGCCTCTGTACTCAGTCTAAGCTTGGGAGACAGAGTGAGACCCCCAACTCAAAAAAAAAAAAAAAATAGGAATATGAGTGTAGACTCTAGAATCCCTTTTGAAATTAGGTTTTAAAGGAAAAATAATCTTTTTAAAGTTAGTTACAGCCGGGCTCGGTGGCTCAGCCTGTAATCCCGCACCTTTGGGAGGCTGAGGTGAGTGGATTGCCTGAGCCCGCGGGTTCGAGACCCGCCTGGGCAAGCGAGACCTCATCTCTACAATAAATCAAAAAATCAGCCGGGCGT
>CAUYQG010224424.1:0-65499 GCA_963574415.1 Tarsius wallacei | reverse complement strand
GCCTGACGTGGTAGCGCGTGCCTGTAGTTCCAGCTACTTGGAAGGCTGAGGCGGAAGGATTGCCTGAGCCCAGCAGGTGGAGGCTGCGGTGGCCGGGAGCAGCCACTGCACTCCAGTCTGGGTGAGAGTGAGACTCCAACTCAAAATAAACAAACAAACAAATAAATAAATAAATAAATAGGCAACTTAGCCAGGTGCTGTGATGCATACTTGTAGTCCCAGCTACTCAGACTGAAAAAGGAGAATTATTTGAGCTCAGGAGTTCAAATATAACCTGGGCAACATAGCAAATTCTCATCTCAAAAAAAAAAAAATTAAACAGGCAACTTAGAATAGATTGATTTGACAACTGAAAAGCTATATCAAATCTTTTTGCCTTTCTATTCTTATACCAGGGTTTTATTATTGTCTTTAAACTATCTATTTTTATATTCTTTCCACCAGAAAAAAAGACCTTTTTATCTGCTAACTTTCTATTTAAAGAATTAATTCTGTACTTTTAATTTGCTATATATAAAGTTGAGCTGCTCCAGAATTCTTCTGTAAAACACACATATGCTTATGAATTGAATGTTTCTTGAAAATAGCAGCTAGTAATTCCTTTTATAGGAAAATTGTACCTAACCTTAGCCCTCATTTTATTCCAAGGAATATTTGTGAGGAAGAGAACAGAGAAATTAAATTACTCAAAGAAAAAATTTATACTTCCATGTGGAAAAATATTAATAATTTACAAGACAATAAAGATGCATATTATTTGATTTCACAGAAATATTTCTTCCTGAACCTTTCTTTTTCTTAACCTAACTGCACAATAAAAATAATCCACTTACTTGGAATATTAATATGTGCTAAACATCTTGACTTTAACTTTTTACCTATTGCTGTGTGACTCAAATGATAAGAATCAATAAGAGAAAGATAAATCTTTAACATTCTCTGAAAAATACAGCAGCACACACTTCAAGACTAAAAATAAAGTGTCCATTTTTTCTACAGACATCAGTATATTATTAAACATATTGTAATAAAGTCTGTGGACAGTCACAAATATAAGTTGATCTGATTACTTTATAATAGTTTGTACTTCATCCTCATGTCATTCTTGGAGAAGATGTTTATTGGCAGGAGATTAAGCCAAAACCCTGATAAAGCCAACACATTGAAATGTGATAACTTACATCTATCGCTTCCTATAAATCCTTAGATAAGACTTAAGCTAAAAATGTTTCCTTCCTAAACATTCACCAGGAAAAAAAATGATAGAACATGGAATAAACTACAAATTTAAGTTTTGATGCACACAATAAATTACAGAAGTATCAGAAACCTTATCTTTTCTGCCAACCAAGTATACTCTTAAAAATGTTGGGCTTCATTCAGGGCTGATTAAAGCTGAAACGAATTCAGTGATTCAACGAGAGCTTAATGTCTCATGCAAGAGATGCCTGTATTTCAATTTAGAAGAAAATCTTGCCTTTAAAAAGAACATTATTTTCAAAAAATAAATCTGTTTTGTTAATTATACTATATGCTATACAACAGAATGTGGCATAAGATATTCACCATGGGGATAATCTGGCTGTGGAGAAAATTCATTGTTGAAATACTTGAAGACTTGAATGATTTATGTTAGTTCTATCTTCAAGGCATTTCACAGCATGGACTCTACCCAAGTATCATAATGAGTCTACAGCATCACCCTGCCCCTTAGTTGTGATATTATGTGTTATATCAAAGGGAACTTAGAAAAGCTTCTGTAATTTAAAACACCCCAAAATTTTGATTCTTCCACAAATAGATGTGTTCCTGAAGATGATAGTCCTAATTTTCCCACTCAATTCAGAAATAAATCTCTTTGATTTCAATGACATAAGATGAATTCTATTGTATGAAAAGATGGGTATAAAGGGCTAAATTGCCAGATTTACTTTTTAAAAAAACCAGACAAACCATAATACTGAAAGAAGCAGCACAATATCATTCAAGAAATATTACTGAAAATGGAAGTAAACTCATAACATCTTTATATAAGACTTTGTTTTTTTAAATTATTCTTACAAAGCAAAATTTATCATTAAGGAATGTATAACATGGAAAAGCCATAGAAAATTGTAGAATTAATCAAAGGATCTAAAGAAGAAAAAAATTTGCGTGCCTTTTTATCATTGAGTCAATTAAATATTTATGGTCCCAAAACAATTTACATTGACCAAGAGGTAATTACCTACACAAGTACTTATACAATAATTCATTCCCCACTATAATAACATTATTTTAAGTGTAATATCATAGTATTTACATTTTGTGTCCTCAAAATAATAATTTTTCTATGTAATGTTTTATTTAAAATTAGAAATACAAAGCTTACCCCATATGAACTTGTATTAGGTTGAATATACATCAATACCACCATACACATTTATAAAATAGGTTTGTAATAAAATTGAAAATTAAACTAATGATTCTTCATTTTTAATGACTAGTGAATAGATTATAAACTCTACAATCCTGTTAACTGGAAGAAAAGAGAAATGGCGGACAGAGATTCTGAGATTAATACTGACATCCAGTCTTATAACACAAAAAAGTTAGAAATTGCCAACTGACATGTTTCTAAACAGAAAATTAATATATTAAATCACACAGTTCCAGCAGAACGTGCCTACATTAGGTGAGCCAAGCTTGTGGGAAGAACACCATGACCCAGCAAGCTTCTAATTCCCCTTTGCCTAGCTGCTGATGGAAAGAGATTATCTTTTATCTGTGAAGGCAGACACTTGTGATCAGATTCCAGAAATGTCCATCTTAAATAAGAAGAGAGTCTGTGGTGTGGGCACTGCCAGTTTCACTCTCCATGATGGCACTAAAGAGTGGAACAAGGAGCAACTGGAGAGACTGTCACTTCCCACATCCTCCCGAAGCCTCCTGAAATCAGTGTCTTAGGCCCATCTCATCTTTTAATGAACCATAGAAGGTATAAATTCACAAGAGAAGCTAGAGAAATTGCTGCAGATTTCTCTGTAGCCTAGTGACTCTCTAGTTCAAAACATTTAGACATACCGAACATAGATTCTAGGCCACATGTGAATAATTTGGAATTATTATCAGAGATTTATAATCTAGAGATGCTGTCCACTCAGTGTTCATCCATATACTACTTAGCATTTTCCACTAACAATTCCAATTTTTAGACAGATCGTGTGAAAGCTATATTCTCCAGATCATGCTAAAAGAATAAGAATGTTGATATATAAATCCATGATCAAAATATCACCCAATTGATGATCATTAACATTTTGACAAATAATAATAACCGTATTTGAAACACTGTAATTACACAGGGCAAAATAAGCTTAATGCACTAAGAAATAAACTGCCTAAATAAATCATTATAAAATTATATATGAAATGAATAATTTCACAGACTTGGTAACTGATTTCACTTTGATTCTGACATGAACACTTCAATTGACTTCATTTGAGCATGTGTAATGTACTTATTAAGCAAGGAGCTTTAATTTAATTTACCTTGTAAAGTGATATCCTATACTTTCATAATTAATGACCCTTAATAGCTAAGCAAAAATTCCCTGTAGCCATGTGAAAGAAGCTGGGTCATCAGGAGTCATCTCAATCCTCTCTCCTATTCATGGAGGTGGGATCAATGACTTGCAAGAATGAATGAAGAGGTTTAGCACGTGATGGGCTCTATGGGGCTAAGCTGTATACTCTGCTGTAATATCTAAGTATTGGTGTAGTATAGTGGTGAAGTCACTATTAATCACCAAGTCTTGACTAGTCAGTGACCAAGGTGGCCAGTTGCCTACATGTAACCCATTTTACCTCAATTCTTTTGATCAATGTGAATAGAGGTAGAAGTTCTTGAAGACAGCAATTATTTAAAATTTCAAAAGACAGGGATCTATCCAAATCCGAATCAAGTTTCCCAAGTCTGCTTGACAGTGGACTAGACATCTCTAGGCTCACATCGAGGCTGTAGTGATAAATTGATGTCTTCATTTTATCAATTTATCTTCAATTATATTCACCAAAATGCTTTCATCACATCATCCTAAATTAAGAGCAGCATTTTTATTTTAGTAAAGACAGGACTTTAAACCAGAAAAATATTCCCAACAGAAATTATAGACAACTTAACAAAAAAGGGATTAGAAAAACAAAATTCACTTTGCTTTTGAGCCAACACTGACCTTCTGTTCCAAAAGCAATGTGTTTGTAGGGATTGCTGCAAAAGCCTTGTAGCTTGACTTGGTCTTGTACTGCTAGAATGGGCAACCAGAAAGCAAGAGTGGAGATGAAAAGGGGAAAGAATACAACATAATTTTAGAAAGTTCTACCAAGTTAAGTGACATGTTATCAAATGAAGAAAAGAATTATTATGCGAACAAGTTGTTTCCGACAGGAGCAAAATTAGCTTACCATATTAATATTTTATTAGAATGCGAAGCAAAGAAATACCAAAGTAAAATATCAGCCTAGAGATTATAGGCAATCATATGCTACTTGGTTTCAGAACTTAAAAACAGCCATTTCACAAAGTTATATATAAATTTCTCATTATCAGTCCTTCCTCATAGGAGTAGTATTCTATACATGAGGGCAGGGAGCTGATTTTGCTTGATCCTCAAAGGAATATTTCTTTTTTATAGTGCCACAATTAACAAATAATATGCCAATAAATGTAATTGAGCTCTTGATACATTCTTTTGCATTATTGGTAAAAACAAAGATGAGAATATATAAAACTTAGCAGCCATTATAACAAGCAACAATGTAGTCCATAATCTGAATATAAATAATATCGGAAATTCAACTGCATAATAAAAAAAACGAAAAGTACAAGTTCTTGATCTTAAACTCATTTTTTTAAACCTCATCATCTCATACACTTTCTAAAATATGATGATGTTAACAGCAAATGATAAAACTTCCTGAGTTTAAAAAACAACTCAGAGTCATTCCGTTTTTTGGAGTATTTGGGGGAGGGGTGGGCATGAGGAAGCTGTTGAAATAGGATAAAATGTATGATCAGAAGCCCAGTTTTGGTATTTTTCTGTGTCTCCAGCTGCTTAAGTCAGTTCAAGGGTGCTATCACTTCAAATGCCCATGTCCCAGGCAGGGGCCCATAGCCAGTGGGGAACTTGGCATAGAGATCCAATCTCTCTTAGTGTTTAGGAATGCAAACAAAAAGGTCTGCAGCAGAAGAGTCATCAAATAAAATTAAACCTTGGGTTTTATAGGGTTAATTAAAATAAACTTTATTAAACTGGTGTGATGAAGGCAAGAGGCTGGTACATTCATTTTTCTTAGGAAGAAAGTGAAATAGCGAGGAATTCAAGCACCAGACCTAGAAGAAGAAAGCCAGTGTCCACCTCGAAGCAGAACATGTTCTCTCTTTTTACCTTTTTCTTTTTGTCTTGGTCTATCATGTTAGAAATAATAAAAAAGGAATTACCAACCTGAGGCTGAATGCCAACTGGTGACATAGAAAGTGATCTTAGCCAGATAATCACACTCAACGCATAAACATATGTTCACATACACATACACAAATATATACATATAGTTGTATGCACACACACAGATTCACAAGCACTTATACACACATACACACACACTCATTCACAAATACACACTCAGCAATACAGGCACAAGATCCCAGAAGCTACACACCATTTTTCTCAAAAAATGTACTCTGAATGTTTATCTTTTACTGTCTCTCCACCAAATACCTCTTCTTCCTCATAAAAGAAGCTGTGTGGCCCTCTGCAAGTCTCTGAGCTCTTCAGGATCTTGCATTCTCTTCCCGTACATGAGGACATAAGGAGCAATTGCTGGAAAATGTCTCAGATCATTTCAAGCCCTAAATTTCTACATCACCCCTGCAATGCTGTGGTCTCCAGAAAACAACATATTTGGGTAAGGTTTGAAATTGATAAACTATCTCTCCACTGGCAATAGGAGCTGACATTTATTACTAGACAAATCACATAAATTGCCTCATTTAATTTTACAAAAGCCCTATAACTAAAGAGTCATCTGAAAAAGCAGAGGTCAAGTGACTTGTCCAAGACCACACAGCCCATATAGAGCCTGTCTGCATCCAACGTTCATGCTTTCTCTATAATATTTTCTTCCAAGGCATATCTAAACATACCCATGATGCAAAATTAAATATACCATTCCTACTCTATGATTATTTTATGGACATTTAATCATAATAAGTGTTACAATCATAATAAAAATAACAATGCCTAACACTCACTATGGGCTAGGTACCACTCTAGAAACTTAATGTGAATTATTTCACCCAATTGTCACAACAACCCTACTAAGTGAATACTAAATTATACCCATTTCACATATGGAAACTGATGTACAGGAATGTTAAATAATTTATTCAAGGTTATCAGCTAGTACACGTAAGTCATAACTGGGATTTAGACACAAGCACTCCAGATCAGCAACTGTGCACCTGTCTACATACACCTTTGCCTCTCATTTTAAGATGTGTAATCATTTACAATGTGTGTTGTCCTATCCTCAGCTTCCCCAAGGCATATGGTTGGAACAGGCTGTACACAGTGATATCTTATTGCACACATAATACCACAGAATTTTCCAATCAGAAGTGATGTTGGAGGTCATCTGATTCAACCCCTTCGTCTGTGGTATGAATCTCTCTATTCTGTTCAGTATCCACATGAACATTTGCCTGCCTCTCAAGGCAACACATTCAGGTCTAATCTTTAGAACTGATGCAAAATCTTCCCTTATATAAGCCAAAACATGCTTCCTGCCAACTTATCCTATTGGTCCTATTTTTTCCCCTCTTGAAATCACGGCTCGTGATAAGTCTTTCTGTTGTATAATAGTTACATTACTGCCTTCACCAACTCCTTGATACTTGAGAGCAGAATTCCACTATCTCATCACTCTCCTCCAACAATATGCCTTTCCATTTTAAAAAGTGTTCAAATAGATGAGTTTTTAACACATAATAGAATATAATCATCACCTCAATAATATTGACAATAAACTCAATTACAACAATGAAGATGATAATAATTAGGATCATCTCCTTGGTTTTTGTAGAGAGTTTAAAATATACGGGAGAAGACACGTGTCATTTCATGTTATTGGAACACACTGCGTGTGCTATCACTTAAAATTCCTAAGCCTTTCATCTTTCATCAAAACATTTGCCAATAATCTCCATCCTACACTCCTGCTTTTTATGAAACCCAAAAATAGATCTCTTAGGATTGTCTTTATCCAGTTTCATCTTTTGGATTTGATGTGAATTTTTAGATTATTTCATGAACCATTTTGTTAGGTGTGTCATTTTTGTGTTCATTGGAGTAGTATACTAAGAACAGGAAGCTTCTGTCACTGGGTTCTTCCAGCCTGGTGAACATTAATCCATTTTGTAAATCTATTTGAATAAGGCGGTTCCACTAGTGGGTTAATTTAAGAAATATTTATTGAGTACCTACTAGGTGATGTAAATACTCCACTAAGACATGCATACCCTTTCCTTTTCAGTCTAAAAATCACACTTTTGACATAAAAGACACCTTTTGAGTCCACTGACCTTCCTCTGGATTCTCTTGCCAATGTATTCTCAATTCAAATATGATGTTATTTATTCTAATTTGGAACCTATTTCTTCAACATTCCAGGTGCTAAACCAAGCTCATTTGTTCCCCTTTTTGGTTTAAAATTAGGAATCATTGCAGTCAAGGTAATTTTAGATAACTTGAATTACAGTCTGTGATATTATAGGCTAGAATAGCCATTAGCTAATTATAGAAAGTAAAAATGACAGTCTAAACCTGAATCTGGCGAACAATGAAATAATATCTACTATATCTCTCTAATTTGTAATCTATGCTTTAAGTTAACATTTAATAAATAGTTCTTAAATATTCACCAAATTGGGCAGGGCAAAGTTTAGGTTTAGAAGAGAAAATGACAATTTAGTACCAAAGTTTACTAAGGCTAATCCTATTTATAGATAATGCTGGTTACTACAATATAAATTCAGGGTTGAAGATGAAAATAGTAAGAACACATTCTGCCCTTTCAGAAAATATTTTCCACCACGGTCACACCTCTATTGCTGGTGCCTAAAATTCCATCACAGATTTTACTAATAAAGACCCATGAAGTCTCAACGTGAACTATGCTAGTTGTCTGGAAAATCAAGATTTCAGACTTACAGTTACACTTTTAAGTTCAGGAAACAAAAGAACCTCAGATGATATAAACAACAGGATGAGGAAATCCTGGTGAAGAGCCTCCTTACCACTGTGGTCAACCTCTTCTGGAAGCATCCATGGGCAGACATGAGTGCATCACTCTAAATGTACATTTCCTGCTTTTCGGTGGCCATGTTTGCACCACCTGACTCAGAATCTCCCTGGTATCACCCCTGAGATGAAAGTCAACCCAAATCCTGATCCAATTCATAAGAGACTTTCCAGACACATCCCTTACATCTGGATTACTGTCAGAACACAATCTATAATTATCCTGATCTCAGAAGGGGTGGGAGTGGGAGACAAAGCTGTCAGAAACCGACTGTAGACCATGGCCCAGCAAAGCAGCTGGGTGAAGCAGCTACCAAGAAAACTTCCCTGGACACCCTTCACAGGATCATTCTCCCTCCCTGATTTATCTTTTTGTGTTTTAAGCACTCTAGCTGTTTAACAGTTATTTTATTGTATTGTAATATTTTGCCATCTTTATCTGCCTGCTAGACCTTTTAGAGGAGCAATTTTATATTATGTCTTTTTATGTTCAACACCTAGTACCAACCTGGCAGAGAATAGATATTTAGCAAATATTTGTCGACTTGAATTGAAATATTTAATTGAGGATTATAACAGGATTCAAAGGACATAAAAAAAACCACAGATTTTAGTTTCTCATCTAAAGTCCTAAACAAATCTGACTAATAAAAGACCTTCTTCCCAGCTCCAAGCATGCTCTGAAGTTATTTCTAGCACAGTAAGTTTTGAAGTCATCTTTCTTTATCATGTGCAAGATTTGAATTCATGACTTTGAATCCCCGGATTTTTTGTTTCCTTTGAAATGTCTTTTGTTTGAGTTAAACTGCACAGTCTTTCAATTAAAATGAAAATCCGCCTGGGGGAGGAAATGGGAAAGAGAAGCTTTTATCACTCATTGACTCCCGAGTGTGAATCATTACTGGGATCAATTCAGGGAGAGCTAGCTGGACAGAAGCAAAGGGAATAGCACACCCAACTGGCCAGTACAGAGGAAGAAGTGACAGATAGCAAAAATGAAAGAATTCTGGAAAGTCAAGAACTCCTAGAAAGACCCCCAAGAACTTTGTGAATGGGAAGGATTAAAAGACAGTGAGATAAAAGAAAAAAAAGAGAAGACAAAGGAAACAAGAAGGCATATAAGGCTAGTTTCAGCTGTCTTTCTGTTGCATATAATGGCTCTGATGTTTGGTGAATGTTACTCTATCTGCAAAACATATGTAGAAATCTCACCTTCAACTTCACTGCTATAACCTGACCAGAACCACCATCATCACTTGCCAAGATTGTTAAAATAGCCTTCCAAGGTCTCCCAATGTCCACCCTCACCTTCTTACAGTCTATTCTTAACACAGCAGCTAGATAAATACGTCTGTGCCATTTATCTACTCAAAACCCTTCAAGAGCTTCCTGACTCACTCAAAGTAAAAATCAAAAAGAGTGGCCTACAATACTCCACGGGATCCTGTTCCCAGTCACATCTCCCTCTGACAACCTTAATGTCCTATCATACACCCCACTATCTTCATACTGGTCCCAGATCTGCTCTTTGTATCTGTCATGCACTCTATGGCCTCAGGGTTTTTTCCTCCCTTTTGAATATCACCTCCTTGGTTATTACCTTCACAAACACCTATCCTAAACATTCAACATAAATTTGTGACACCATCTCTTCTCTATTCTCCTTACTCTGCTGAATTTTTCTCCATACCACATATGACTTCTACCACACAAGACAATTTATTTCTTTGGATGAGGTTATTGTTGATTGTTTCTTTTTCATCATAGAATATAAACTTTTTTTGAGCTGGCATTTTTGCATGTTTGTTTTTGTTGCAAAATACAGCTTTGAAAAGCACACATTAGGTACTCAATAAATATTTATTAAAGGAATGATTTGTTTGAACCCAGATTAACTATTTTAGCTTATGGAAACATATTCTTTATTACTCATTTACAAAATTACATGTAGTTCCACAGAAATGGAGAAAGTCACATACAGACTGCTGCCACCAAGCTTTTGGTGTAATATATTTAAAAGTGTTTTGATGTCTTCAAGGAATGAGAGTTTTATAAATAAACACCAGCTATAAAAATTCATAAAATATCAAAAAGCTCCCCACTGATTCCCTAAACAATCTATGTGTCCAAATACCTTTAATGCTAGAACACACTTGAATACCTATTCCTGAATTGTGCCCCACATTTTTAAAATAAAATTATTTTTTTTAAAAAATGCTAGGACAGGTCCATCACTGGAGGCCCTCATAGCTGAAACTGATCTTCAGACTATCTTCAGTGAGTAGCAGACTATATGAGGTTTTGATATAATGGTCACCCCGATTTCCACATGGAACACCATAAGAACTCATTAGGAAAAAACTTAACCTCTTGTATAAATGAAGGAAGAATATACTGGGGAACCCAAACACAATCCCATGGGTGAATTTTGTAACACCTAATTTTTCCCAAAGAGAAAAAAATGTCTCAGGCAACATAGATGTCGATAAAAAAGAAGCTGACCCATTCATGGAGATGCCTATCCCATCTAGTGCCATGGTTAAAATTCAAAACAGTATTTTAAAACAACATCTGAGTTAGCATACCATATCGATTGTCATATGAATGCAAACAGATTCAGAACTGTAAGATTTTTATCTATGAAAAAGAAATAGCAAGCATTCTTTATATCTGGATTCAGCTCAGCACACGCTCACTCATCTATTTTATTTTAATATCAAAATGCAGTAGGCCCCAGACTTTAAACTAATATCCTTCAAGCATTTTGTGTTTTAATTTGATGACCATCTGTATTCTAGAAAATCTATCCTTTTAGGATCTGGGAATAAGTGAAGCTGACCTGAATCTGAAGCTCTGTGACTTTAAAAAGAGCCCATGCTCAGATTAGCACCACACTGAACAAGAAACAACCCATGAAAGCATATAAATTCTTTTGTACCACAAAACTTTTGTCAATTTCCTCATATCACTCTGTAAAATAATTTTACAAATTTAAACACTAGTCTAATATCAAACAAAATTGAGATAAGATATCTCTATTCTAACATCAATTTAAAAAATTATAGTCAAGTTATAATTTCTGAAAATAATAGTCTGTGTTTTTTTTAAAAAATGTAGGCTGATGATCTGATTTTTACCTAGAGAGATAATATGGCAAGATGCAAGGAGGAAATAAATCTGAAAAAGAACAGTATGTCTCAGGAAGCAACCATTTTGGCAGAAGTTATTATACATTTTACCTATGATAAGAAGCTTTTTTTCTGTTCAAAAAATAGATTAATACTTTTACTGATGGTTCAATCATAATCAATCCTCTTATTTTCATGTTCATCAAATTTATTACCCATTCCCAAACTTGAATTTTCCTGACATGGATTTAAAAAAAAAAAAAAGCAAATGCTGAAAATTCTTTAATGTTGGGAGCAGGAAGAGATCCAGGGAAAAATAGGTCTTCAATAAACAGGCCTTTAATTTATCAAAAGCCCTTCTAAGCTCACACTCTTCCAGCTCTCTGACTACATTTAAAATGGGAGAAAACATAAACAAAATACAGTGAACCATATATAGAAACACTTTGAAGAAGCTCCTGGAGTAAAATCACTTTTTACAAAGGTAATGAATAATTTACATGCAAGGTAGCATAGTTTAAGAATGATAGTTAATAAATTCAGAAAATAGTATTGATTAGATTGTCTTTTTTTCATATATCACAAATAAATTTTATAAGTACACATAGATATTGAAAAGATAAAACCAGATCAGTTTTATCCCAAAAAACAGAAATTTTAAATTTAGAATCATAGAAAAATTTAAATTTTATCTGCCCCAATTGCTTTGAAAGTTGAAAATACAAGGACTTAATAATCTTCAACATGTGTTTTTAAAGATTCAAATATTTTATAAATTGAGAATTCTGATCATTATTCCATAGTAATAATTTCCTTCATGAGAAGTATAAAGTCAGGTGAAACTGATAATTAATATGAGTTATTACTTTGTAGCGGTAAATTATAGTAATGAAAAACATGGTTTCAAGAATCAGCAGACTTAAATTAATATAAATGTCAATTCTATACCAAATATGTGACCTGGACAAGTTATTCACTAAGTTTCAGTTGTTGGTGTGCAAAATCGAGATGATAATATTACCAACCTTATATGGCTATAAAAATTAATTGGCATAATTCAATTTAATCAATTTTTCAACTGTTTTATATAACTACTATCATAGTTCTCAATTCACAGATAGCACCTATTATTATCATTACTATTATTATCACTTGATTATAAGACCAATCTTCTTACGTTTCCACACAAAGTCTTCTGGGATTATCCTCTGTATATTTGGTCATGCTGTTTTCCATTTCTGAAATGCCAACTCTTCTCCTCTTCATTAAGTCAAATCCTAAACATTCCAACAGGCCTGACATTTTTTATAACATTCCTCAATAACCATATCCCATAACAATATTCCTGGTATATTGAACTCAGTCAACAATTACATTATTTATAATGTGTCTTACACAATATTAATTTTGCCTTATATTTTTTTTGCTATATTTTAGATGTAATAACTCTATATAACCTCTCCAAATTATGTATATGTATATTTTTAAGACAAAGAATTATCTCTTACTTCCCTTTAAAAATAACCACACACAATCCAAAGAAATCTAGTATAGTGGTGGGCATACAGTAAGTGTTTAATGCATGCTTTTTAAGCTGAATTGCATGGCAAGATCATGAAGGTCACTTTACCACTCCAAATTTATATTCATCATCTGAAAAGTGACAGAGATAAAAACTCAGAGTCACCATGGCATTTCAAAGCAATAAAGCTATAATATTGCAATGCACTGAACTGAATTTCCCACCCCTCTTAATATAGGAACGTGCATAATTTTACTTTATTTCTATAACAACTATCAAATTCTGGTGTACCAGATCCACAATCTGAATTACTTGGAATGCTTGGGAAGCTGGTCTGCCCTAGTGCAGAGTTGCTTTCCACTAGGAGAACTGACAACGATGCTGCTCCTTCAAATGTTTCCCTCCTCATATTAAAAGAAATACTGTCTTCACATCCTTGCTCAATGGACTGCTTCAGAGCATTTAAAACCGATATTTCTCAGTAGGCATGGTGGCTTATGCCTGTAATCCCAACACTTTGGGAGGCTAATGTGGGAGGATCACTTGAGCCCAGGAGATTGAGAACATGGCAAGACCTCGTCTCTACAAAAAAATTAAAAAATAAGCCAGGCCTGGTGTTATGCACCTAAAGTCCTAGCTACACAGGAAGCTAAGGCAGAAGGATCGCCTGAGTCCAGGAGATCAAAGCTGCGTTGAGCCGCGAGAGGTCCACCGCACTCCAGTCTGGGTGACAAAGTGAGATGCTGACTCAAAAATTAAAATTAAAAATTCTCTTTTTAAAAAAATCCTATTTTTTTAATAAACAGCTTGTTCATCTCTTCTGGGTTTTCTAATTGCTAGGTACTTGGCATTTATCATAAATCAAATAATTTTCACATATGAGAAAATTTTCTATTTCTTTTTTGCCCTGCATATACATAGCTAAATCCACATTGATTTAGCCTGCAGTATGGGGAGTAGTAAAGGAATCAACCTAGCAAGGCAAAGGGAAGAAAATTAATAATAAATTAATCTGGGTAAGGGAAATAGGAAGCTTGCAAACTGGGTTGACCATATTATGGGCCTAGATCCAAGATGATATTCCATTTAATACTAATCCTGCTAGTGTTCTCTTGGCACAGACTATTTTGATAGATTATAGGGCCCCTGTTATTAAGTAACCAGAAATATACGATGTTCCCAAATCTCAACAAGCTACTTTTAATTCTGTCATTAGAACCAATGATATAACTGAAACGACGTCTGGGAAAAAAAAATGCCCCTGAAATCACAGATATAAGAAGTTACCTTAGGAGGAGGATTTGCAAAAATCAAAGTATTTGACTGAAACACGTAATTTTAGACAAATTATGATTCTTCTCCACATTCAAGTATATCAATTCCTAGCCCTCCCCACCTTGCATTTTCTCTTCCTTCTAGTAGGATCATAATTATGGATCTTTTTTTTCTTTGCTCTGGAAAAAAAATGATTCTTCCATATTTCAAAATAAGCATGCACCATGCAACGTGCAAAAAATACCTTGGGCTTCTTATTTTCAGGGCCTGTTGACATAGACCATACACAAGGTGAAATCGGCTGCTCAGTTCTTGTTAGAGCTATGGGAGGTGACAAGGTTGAAACAGGTGACCTGTGGTTGGATATGATGCTTTCAGATTTCCCAAGTCTTGATGGCAAGGAACCACTGCCACAATTTGGGTGCAGTGCTGAGGGACTGAGCTGGAGCTCCTGGGTGGGCGGATTAGCACGAGGAAGGGAGGAGGACCCCAAGTTAGGAAGAGTGGCAGAGCCAGCAGTGGAGACAGGCAGTGAAGGAAGAGTTGAAGGATTCAGTTTCTGGCCAGATAGTTGATATGATGCTCTTTGGGATCTGTTTATCAGGTTTGAAAGAGCTGGGGAAGGATGGAAACATTTATCTGGAGATGAGAGCGTGGCTCTTTGACTAATAGGAGGAGTTACAGAAGATAATGCAGAGGAGGCCAATATGGAAGGGTGTGAGTAAATATCCCTGGGCTGTTCTGGACTCCTGACGTCACCATCCTGTTTGCCCTTCAAAGAAGCAAGAGAGGAGCTTGGTGGAACAGGAGGAAGACCTGCCGAACTCGATGTATTGGTTTGTAGCAGGGAGAGCATCGTATTGCTCTTCAAAGTGGATGATGGTGTTTGCTCTATATCCAAGGAGACAATACTGCTATCAACATGTTTTGTAGGAGACAGGGAGGGCACCTGAGAAAGGGGACTAGACTTGGTGAAAAAAGGTAGGCGAAAAGACTGCTTGGCCAACTCAGAAACCTGGTGTTCCCCTTTGTCTGGAGACTCGGCTCTTAGGGAGCAACTTGAGAGAGATTTTTTAGGTGTGGGTGGGGTTTCCTTTACTTTTTGATCAAGTGTGAGCGTGGAAGAGGCCAGAGAGTTGAGAGAGAAGGTGGGACACGATGCAGGGGAGAAAGGTCTTTGGTGAGAAGGGTTTGACTTGAGAATAGCAGTGAGAAGGGACAGCCTAGAGGGCACCGGAGATTTTACTCCTGCCTTTGAAAGATTTCCACTAGATGACGTTTGGCTACAGACTGTGGAAGATGAGCCGTGGAAAGAGGAGGGAAATGGTTTCGGACTTGGACAGAGTGAATGTGTGACAATACGGACTGGGATGTACAAGGCTGGATTCGACTTCAGAGAAGCACCGGAGGATGGTGAAGGAGAAGAGGTTCTCGGACTTTCTCCACGACTAAGGACATGCGAGGTTAAAGCTGTCTTCTTCAGGACTTCAGATGTCAGTCCAGGCTTTTGATCTGCTGCACTTGGACTGGATAAGTTAGAACCTGACAGTTGAGTGGAATGGGGAAGCGGGAACGTCGAGGAGGTGCCCTTCGATGCAGGAAAGGGTGAAGAGTGAGCGGTAGTCTGAAAATACGTAGCTGATTCTTGCACCACGGCCCCACTGACATCCAGCCTCCTAGCGTGGTACTCCTCTAGGACAGAGGCTCCATCGAGGTTAACTGGGTCGCGTGGTGTATTCTGATTAGTTGGAGAAACAAAGGAGAAAGCAGGTGGTTTACAGGCAAGCTGCTCAGAGGTAGTGGGAGAAGAAGTTAACTAGAGGAAAGAGAAATAGACAGATTGAAATAGGACATTATTTGTGAAACTGTCAAAATACTCTTGTAACTTGTGTAATTATGCGAACAGTCCGACCAACTAGTTTACACAAAAGGAGATACCTTAAACCTCCATAAAAATGAAGGAAAGTATGTTTTGCTAGTGAGGCATCGCTTTAAATTTGGAATAGAATATAAGCAGTGTGTTATATCCTATACCTCATTTATTTCCCAGATCAAAAATCAATATACGATTGCATTGCATGTTTCCATTTGGAAAATACTCTGCTCACAACTTCTAAAATAGTTCAATTTTGAATTGTGTGATTTGAAAAGATTTAAATTACCATTAGGATAAATTTCAATATTCACTTTGGAAAATGAAATCGATTTTTTTCCATTGTGAAACTATAAAACATAATATAATAATAATGACTACAAACCTTTAAAAAAACTTGCACGACTTAGTCCTTCATGTTGTGAACTTGGGAAAGTGCTCAGAATTCAAAAGATAAAATACCCATGGTCAACACAGAGTGATAAATTGAGGGAATAAAAGCAAGTCCAAAATGTAGAGGAAGTTTTAGCTTATTTTTACTAATAACTTGCCAGAATGAACATTTAACATGAACATTTGATGAATATTTAACAAATGATTTGAGTTACCCAGGAAGAAATAGACTCCCTTTCATATCAAAAGAAGCCAGAGCACTTTACATATGCAAACCATCTGAAAGCTCACCAAACCCACACCAAATAAAGAGAACATAAAGAAACCTAGGGAGAGCCTGTGAAATAACTGGGTATATATCATCTTGTATCATTTTAAAGATCATCTGTACTCTAGGATAAGTACTGAAATTATAAATGATTCTAAAACCTCTTTAAAAGAGGTTTGTCTTCACAATTATTTATTTCATTCTATCAATCTATAAAGAAAAAGTAAACATGTATGTCTAATCAAAAATTTAGGGAATATAACTCATTCAAAATATTGATAAATATTAAGATTATATGTATAAGGGTGTTGCAAAAAGCACATAGGAAAATATATATTAATAACTAAACTTAGCAAAAGCTTGGCTTATAAACACAGCAAAGGATATTTATTGATTTTGCTTATAACAGATTAAGATTTCCATCAGACCTAAAGCAAAGATTTTCAAACCATATAGTTTTCATCTCTTAAAATATTTAAAACTGACAAATTCAAACAACTCCTCCAAGCTTCAGTTTCTAAGCAAACATACCCCAAAACTTCCCTTTCTTTTATAGATCAATTTATATGTATATTTGCAACACAAAAATTATTGTCACATAAACAATATTTGTATATATTGGCAGAATTCAGAATATGGGAAAATCAGGGACAATTGAAAATCAAGCAAAATCTAATCAAATTGAGGAAGAAAGCTTAATGATACTCTTGCACAAGTTTTACTTAGAAACAACTGTACTTTTCCAATATTTATGTAACTGATTCATATGGTTAGGGATATAATTAAATTCAAATACTACTAACGAATGTCTCCGTCCCTACAAGAATGACATTTTATTTGGAGTTCTGTGATCACTTGTAGTTAAATTAATACTTAATGTTTAAGAAATTGTTCTCTTAGGTTAGGGCTTTTTTTAAAGTCATAAATGAATGGTCTTCCCTGATTGTTTCCCTCAACTAATGTCTTCTCATGAAAAGATTGGAGCCATTTCAAGACCATGTAGAGTGTCTTTGCACATTGTGCTATGCCTAGAATAGCTGTTAGGTGAAGAATTTTGTAAACTAATAATAGTGGACACAAAAATTCTATCACTTTTTCAGTCGTATTGTTTCCAAATAACTTCAATGAATGTGATAAACTCATTTATCTATCTGATTATTCACCAAACTATCACTATGTTAAGACCATATATTCATAATTTTACAGGTTTTATTCAGAGGAAAAGACCCCTCCCTCCAACTTTCTCAAAATTTTGAATTCTAATTACCTAAAGTCTACTACATTAAATGATATTTTATCTAACATAAATAACTCAGAATTTTATTGTACTTTTAAAAGTTGATTATTGAAGAACTTCTAAGAGAAAGACTCCAAAAAGTCTAAAAATGTTTATGTTTTTATTAATCTATACATTATTTTTATTATATTTTTTGATTTAATATATTACTAAGTATTTGCAACATACTCATTTATAACATGGAGATACACTATAATGTTACCCTAATTTGAACTAATATTAAAATGTGACTTCATATTTTTATAAAATTTCAGGGAATAAAGCATTCATTTTTTTGTTTTTTATTTTTTAAAAAGACTTTTTCCTAAGTTTATCTAATCAATACTTATTTTTTTTTTAAATAGGGAGTAAAGACATGAATAAAAATTTTATGCAGAAAGAAGAAATAGGCACCTGCCAAAATCCTCAATCAGTAGGTCAGGATCAGTACTTCATTTTACCTCTTTCCTGTAAATTCCTTACAGGCGATGCCAACTTTTTCTATCAACATTTCCAAATGATTTCCATCCTTTCTTTCTCTCCCGTAAATAATGTCTTATGCTGTTCCCTATGCGTATTATGATCTAATTTCTTCCCCCTCAATATGTTCTCAGTCTTCTCCACCGTTTATTTCTTACCTCACCTTCATTGATCTGTTTGCTTCCAACATCTTTCCAGAGCTCCCCCCACATAACTATGGTCTCCAATCTCCAGAACTCCTGTTTCCTTCAGCCCTGTTAGCACCCACTTCCTCCAAGGACATTCTCAAAATTCTCATCTAGAAAGTCTATCCTGAACTCCGGAATACATTCACAACAAACTCAGTAACATAAGATGCTTGCAATGTACTGCTCTGATGAGGTGGATGATCCTAATCATACATTCACCCTCGGTTCCTATATAATAAAGACTACCAGTTATTTTAACAACGAGTCTCTATTTTGGAACTGCCTTGTAGTTTTAGTAAATCTAAAAGTAACTGCTCCTCAATATATTCTGTTTTCCCTAATGTGTCTATGAGATCTTAAAGCATCTCAATAAAGTGATTGAGTGATTGATTTTCTGCCTAATATTTTGGATTGTTCCCAAGATTTGGACAGCACAGGATGTTGGCCCCATACAGTTGTACCCTTACTCCTAAATCTATAGAGCTATGAAAGATAGAAACCGAGGTTCTCCATTGACTTCACATACCAATCATTACGTTATGGCAACCTGGCCTTCTAAACTCACCTGTGGATTGGTCCTCTTCTCTCTAATGAATATCCATAATATTACGGGGCAGATTGACAGTCTTTCTTACCTGAACAAATTACATAATCTTTGCTGGTATTCCTACCTCTAATTGTACCCCACTTAACTTATCACCAAATTGACCTTTTCAAATCTGATCACCTATGCTCAACACTTCATCTGTGCTTTCTTTGCATCTACCATGAACTGAAGATCTTTCCTTCATGACAGAGCCACTGTCTTGCTATCCAGTCTCATCTCCCTAATCCCCTGTTTTTCATGTTAGATTTCAGCATTACTTTGTTCAGTCTCAACCTTCTTGCCAGCATGGTCAACATACTAGCTATCTTGGTCTCTTGCCAATCCACTCTTGCCAATCCACTAGGCAATTTCTCCTTGTTAAATCAATCTCAACAACTGCCATTATGTTTCTAGACCTTGTCTTCTTAAAGTTTCTGTATAAGGTCACCAGCTGAGAGTGGGGCTGAAATCCCCTTCACCTGTGCAGAGCAGGTACCTTTCTCAATACACATTTGGGCTGGGTGAGTCACTGTGAATTGATGAAAGCACAAGTTCAATGTCTGCAGCTTCAGCTGGGTCCTGTGCTTTTCTAATGTTTTGTTGGTTGTTTTGTTTATTCTTTTGTTTGGACCTTGACTTCCTCTACAGTTCTGCTCAACAGCTCTTCCAAAAAGTTAACATTCTCCACAAACCCTTAAAACACCACTTTCCCCAATATACTCAACAGATGACAAAGATTTATTTTCTCCAAGGCAAATTAAGGTTACCAGGAAACCAAATTTTTCTAGATTCACATTCATTTCCTTTCCATCATTCTAAGGGAAAATGATGACATTTTGCTTCTTAAAAGGTGAATTCTCCCTTTTTACTCTGAATCACAGCAGTTCTTAGCTTCTTAGAGAGCTCCTTTAGCAGTTATCCTCTATATCCTAGGTATTTATCCTTTTTAATATTTACTAGATTTCTCATAAATATAAAGTAGAAATTTTCTCAATCTTTAAAAATATAATAATAAATATCATTGTGAGGGATAGGAAAAATATCCACAATTCTCTATTCTTTTCATAATAAAAAGCAAAGTCCTTTTTATTCACTCGTTAATATGGGGTGGCCAAATGACTTGTTTTTGCCAATGAGACACTAGCAAATGCAAAACAAGAAGCAGTGGCTTGAAAAAGCACTTGTGCACTGGTGCTTACTGGTTTGGTTCAGAGCATTATTACAAAGCAAATGAGCCCAGGCTAGCCTGCTGGAGGATATAAGACCATATCTCAGCAGACAACTAACCAGCCACTAAACGGCTAACAAGCCACTAGCCAGCCCGGCAGCTGGTCACAGACACAAGCATAAGACACCACAAAGATCAATTGAATCTGACCCATATCTGGATTTTTGAGCTAAATAAATGCTTGTGTTTCAAAATACTAAATGTTGGCATGGTTAGTTATGCAGCAAAAGCTAACTGATAAAAACATGTGTGTACACACATATACTGAGATCTTTGTGGATCCTATATATGCCAAAGTTATAAACCAATGTTGTTCTCATCTCAACCAAGCCTATACAGTATAATCACTGCATTGATTTCCTTATTTCTTGTAACCAACACACCCTATTTAAAATGACTTCCCAAAGAGCCACAGCCTTGTAGAATCCTTCTTTATGCGTGTGGGTGGAAACTGTAACTTGCTTTCAACTAATGTAGCGTGACAGAGGTGAAAGAATTTTTTGGATGTAATGAAGGTCCCTAGTCAGGTGACTATAAGTTAATTAAAAGGCAGATTATCCTGTGTGGGTATGATCTAATCAAGTGAGCTCTTAAAAAAAAAAGAAAGAAAGAAAGTCTTTTGAATTAGATGCTCAAAGCCCCAGAGGCTCTTTTTCTCTGCTTATGACTTTAAGAAATAATCTGCCATGAATTCTAGAAACTCAAGGAAATAAATTCTTTCAACAATATGAGGGAGCTTAGAAGTGGACGCTTCCCAGGCTGGGCCTCCAGAAAGAATGCAACCCGACTAACACCTTGATGTCAACCTTACAAAATCCAGAGCAGAAATCCTGGCTCAGACACGCCCAGACTTCTGATCCATAGAAACTGGAAGAAATAGGTAAGTATGTTAAGCCACTCAACTCATGCTAATCTGTTAAACAGTAGAAAACTTGTACACTTCCCACTGACTTCTTAACAGGATTTTCCCCCATCCTTCAATAGAAACTATCACCAATTTCTACAATGATTTATTTTTTCCTAAACACAACAGGCACTGGCTTCATCATTTCTGATTTCTTTATAGAGTCTGACTCTTCTCACCTCATTCTCCTTTTCAAAACTTGTATCTGTGTCCTCTATTTCATCATTCTCCTAGTTTATTGCCCATCTTTTGATGAATCCTTTTCATATTCCTTCTCTTCTTCTACCCTCTTCTTATACAGTGGTACTTCCTTGCCTATTACCATGTCTGGAATGCCCAGAAAACTGGTATTCATTCTTCACGTTTCTGCAGCACCACCTCTGTGAACCCTTTCTGGTGGTACAGGCTGGTTTAGGTGTCCCCTCATAGGCTTTCCACTGTTTCCTGAACATTCAAACTTTCGTTGTCATTATTTTTCAAGTGCGTCTGCTTTTTAAGTTCCTTGAAGGCAGATCTTATGTCTTTTAAAGTGTGAACCCCTAGCATCTAGTGCCTAGCCTAGCTACCTTGATGCAGCAATAAAAATAAAATAAAATGTCTAGTAAGATGCAGAAATAGGAGGATGCAGAAGCAGAGATGTAATGTCTTCTTGAAGAGGGCCTCATCACCCCTCTCAGCAATTATCTTCTGCTCTAGACTCCAGGCAGTGAAGATGGGAAGATGATGGAGAGAACACTGCCACCGATCTCTGATTCAGTCTTTACCTCCCCTACCAGAGAAAACTCAAGTTTTGACATCAAAAAGTCAGGAGATCCTCCTCTTAAAAGGCTATAGCATCTTTCTACTGGAATTGTCAAAGCAACCTGATTTTCTAGACATGTACTTTATTTGCACCTGCCAACGGTAAAAAATTAACTCACCTAGAGAAAGCAACAAGCCATCATTCAAGGACTACAAGGATTCTGCCAGGATCAGAGCAGGACCCGGACCTCCCAAGGATCTAGAAAAATTTTCCTAAGTGCATCCAGTTTCAATCAACATGGAAGGAGACAACGAAGATAAAAGGAGGGCATGGTATATTCACCCCAAGCGAGGAGAGAAGTGGAGAGGTAGCAGTGGGATGACCACTGGAGAAAAGTTGTTAAAAGAATAAAATCACTTGGTCAGGGATTTGTCCATCAATCAAAAGAATTAGGGCCTCTAAATTTTTAATCCTCCCCAACTTCTCAAAGCAATTACATGGGCTGGCTTTGGTAGCTCATGCATATAATCCCAGCCCTTTGGGAGGCCGAGACAGGAGGATACTTAAAGCCAAGGGTTCAAGACCAGCCTGGGCAGCATAGCAATGCCCTGTCTCTACAAAAAAATAAAAATAAATTATGGTGGTGCAAACCTGCAACCCAAGTTACCAGGGAGGCCACGTCAGGAGGGTCGCTTAAGCCCAAGAGTTTGAGATTTTAGTGAGCTATGATTGAGACACTGCACTCCAGCCTGGGTGATAAAGCAAGATCCTGTCTCCAAAAACTCAAAACAAACAAACAAACAAAAACAATTACATAATTGAGAGAGTACACCTAGAATCTGAGTATCTGAATTACTACTTTATCACCTCTCACCTACTTGTGCAAGGTCAGGCTTCCTTTTGTTTTTCTTTACTGTTTGGCCCCAGATGACTGCTCTGCATGCAGTTAAAGAGTCGTCCAGCTGATGGCCATGTACACATGTCCTCCTGGAATCTTAGTACAAACGTGGCATGTTTCAGAAACTACTTGTGGCATTGCAAGCTAGTTCTCCCGGCAGTTAGCAGAATCCAACATGGAAGTTTAGCCTCCCAGTTTCTTTCAAGGTTTTCAACCTCTAAATTTCTGAGATCAAAAGCTATAGATTATTTGCTTTACTAAGCTATGTATAGAGTTATAGCACTAACTGTAAGACAGAAGTCCTAGGTTCTCTTCTACTTTCTCTATATAATACTGGAGTATAATACTTTTCTCTCAGCTGTGAATGCTCATGAAAAGAGTTCATCTAATGTCTATTCTCTATTTATATTACAGAGACCCCAAAAAAAGTGTTATTCATTCATTTATCAGCACTTTCTAAGAGCCCACAGTATTCCACGCATTGTATTAGGTGATGGAAACCAGAGGTGAGAAAAATATTTTTTTGTAAAATTCAAGGAATTCAGGAATCTAGTGGGGTGAGAGAGACACATAGGACTATTTTACTATAATGTTCTGGTACAAATAGGGTACTTTATTATAAACTTGAGGCCTAAGGTATAAGAAAGGAAGATTTCTATGACTAATGCCCTGTCTAAATAATTTATTGTAGTCCTTTTTTCATGGATCCATGAAAACTAGTCATTTAATAAATATGTCTGCTGATGTCCCAATTCCCTAGAATTTTGTGTACAAACCTCTTTTATTTAATCTGTCAGTTTTTATGATCATATTTTTTATGTTCCACGTCCACTCCTCAGTTTTTACATCTGAGCTGCATTTGAACAAATGTATAAAACCTCTCCCTCTCCACATATTTTCTCTTCTGTGCCTAAAAACCTGCTGCCATCTCAAGCTTCTTAAATATCAAAAATCATCTGTTGAGAGCCTACCATTGATTAGGTACTATTTTAAACACTTTGCATGTATTATTTCATTTAATCGTTGCAAGGTAGGTTTTATAAGATGGGGAAACTGAGGTTTATGATTTCAGCTAACTTCAGAGAAGCATGGCCAGAAAGTTGCCCATATCATTTTTGCTTTCCCATACCACCCTTCCAATGCAGGACTTCCCTGTTCTCACCTCTCAACCATTTCCCAACTCGATTTCTGACCCTGCCCCACCACTCACACTGTCCCCATTACGGGACCTCCTAATTTCCAGATTTGACAGACCCCACTTGATTGGGCCTTGTTTTATATTTCCGCTATTGACCCTGCTTTATGTTGAAAGTCTCTTTGGTTTCATTGCATGAAACCACTCCCTCTAACTTCTTTAGTCTCCTCCCAGGCTTCTCATTGGCTTATCTTTTTTTTTTTAACAGGTCCTTTCTTTTTTTTTTTTTGAGTTGGAGTCTCACTCTGTCACCCAGACTGGAGTTCAGTGGCCGCTCCCGGCCACTGCAGCCTCGACCTGCTGGGCTCTGGCGATCCTTCCACCTCAGTCTTCCAAGTAGCCGGAACTACAGGCGCGTGCTACCATGCCTGGCTAGTTTTTTTGATTTACTGTAGAGATGAGAGCTCGCCAATTTGCCCAGGCGGGTCTCGAACCCGCGGGCTCAGGCAATCCACTCACCTCAGCCTCCCAAGGCTCGGGATTACAGTTAACAGGTCCTTTCTATCTTGTTATTTCCTTCCTTGAATCCTGTGTCTTCTTGTTCTACATTCTTTCCCTGAGTGAATACCTCCACTCTCATCACTTCAACTTATACAGCACATTATCTGCAGTCTCCCCACTCTCTGGTTTGTTCCAGAGGCATTCTTCAGCTTCTTCCTAGATATCAACAGGCAGTACCACCAAGGCATTTCAACTTCAATGCCAGATATCTAATCTCTTTCTAACCCCTCCCAAGACCTGTTATTCCTTCCTCAATTAATTATGCCAGCATTCATCCAATTCCTTTAGTAATAAATTTAATTTCTGATTAATGCTTCCCATATATTGTCAGTGAACAAGTCCAGCTAATTCTCTCCCATAAGGCTATCTTTTTATTCCTACCATCTTGAGGACAAGAGTTCAAGACCAGCCTGGGCAACATAGCAAGACCCTGTCTCTAGAAAAAAATAAAAAGAAACTAGCAGGACGTAGAGGTGCTCCAGGCTTTATCCAGGTCCTTCAGACAAATCACTGAGTGTTATGTCTGTATTCACTTCTATTTCAACTCTAATACTACCCTTAGGTAAGAAAAACCTTAGACTTTTATGTGAACATTCAAGACTTTTTTTCCTGAATTTTATTTAAGAGGATTTTAATTCAACTGTTTATTTTACATAGGATTTTTGCTTTTGCTTTACACTTTAAAATTGTTTAGTGATTTTTAAAATATAACATTCTTTTACTTAAACACATCACTTCAAAAGCAATTGGTGAGTATATACATTCAACCCAATATTTACATTCACTACGTTCAAGATAATATGCTAACCACTGTAAGGAAAAAAATGCTTAGTAAAGATGAATTTAACAAGGGCTTTACCTTTAAAGAATTTACAGTCTGTTGGAGGAGATAAGGCTTGTACCTAAATAGCTATAGTACATGCTATGATAATTTAAAAATAGGTACAGAAAAAAAAAACTATCAGAATTATATTCAGAGTTTGCTCTCGCTGAGGAAATCAAAGCAGATTTCATGAAGAAGTCAATATCTGAGCAAGGACTTTAAAGATAAGCAGAATGTGAACTTTTGAATATTTTTTCTTTTCATACACCTTATTGAACCCTACTTGTGTGCAGCACACTGCAATAAGTGCTAGGGATACAGAAATGAACAAGAACAACTTCAAGTTGTTTTCAATCAGTGAGGAAGAAAGATAAGATTGATTATTACAACAAGGTGAAAAGGAATCATAATGGAGATTTTTTTTAAGCTACAAAACAATAAAGAAACATCACAAAGATGAAGGCAGAGAACTAACTCCTCTTCAATGGGAACATCTCTGAGAAGAGATCCCACTGAAACTTAGCTTAGATTATCAAGTAGCCTAGGTCAAAATGGAGAAGGGTTGGGCAAAGAAGGAAGCATTCCACCAGAGGAATCGAGGACTCGGGAAGGGGAAGTTACGAAGCTTGTACTTTGGTGATAAATTGGGAGAGATGAAAGTGAGATGTCCAAGGTATAGATAAAAAAGGACATCTAGGCTAGGTTGTAGAAAGGTTAAAGGTCAGACTAAGATCTGAAGACACTTCTTAGAAATAGCTTATTGCTGACTAACTGATAGTGCTACCTTATTAGACAGTTATATACATGGATTCATTTTCACCAGGTAGACCAGAACTTCATTTACTTGAAAATATTTCTGATTGAAAACTTGATATTGTTGGCATCAAGCAGTCCAATCATGGAATATTTTTTAGGCTTTTGACATTAAAGTTTCACAGTGACTATATTAAGCTTCCCAGCATGCCTTTTTTGGTCACATCTTCTTAGTTTACATTTGTGATAACAGTCATCTTATTTTTATTTTATGAAAACCTCCTATTCACTCAAATGGAAACAAGAACAAGGGCTATTCCCTAACATTTCAGGATCTAGTATTCCTCCATTACTGGTAATCATAATTTTCAGCCATAATTAATGTATTAGGCTGAGCTCTGCCTTTGTATTTGGAGCTTTGATAATATGAACTATAACCTACTCTTAAATAACTTTGCTGGGGAAAAAGATTTCAAAGTACAAGGGGAATCCCCCCAAAAACAGAGTTATCTTTTGGAGGGTGGGCTCCTTGGAATACAGGTATCCTCCACTAGGTCAACCAAATGATCAGCCAAAGTTTTTATCTGGAAGTTTTGAGAAAGGTGCATCACAATTTGTGGAAGAAGCATCCCAAGTTGTGGCAAAGGGGTGACTGGTTCTTCCACCATGACAACACGCCTTCCCATACCATGCTGAGTGCTCAGTAGTTTTTAACCAAAAACATCATGACCCCATGCCCCACCCCTCCTATTCACCCCATCTCACCCCAATTTTTTTTTCCTGCTTCCCAGGATAAAAAAGTCTTCAAAGGGAAACATTTTGCTGATGTGGAAGAGATGAAACAAAAAATGGCAGAAGCACTAAAAGGTATCAAAATTGACAAGTTCAAAAACTATTTTGAGCAGTGAGAAAAACATCTCAATAGGTGCATGGCATCAAATGGAGAGCATTTTAAGGTGACTGAAGTTTAAACATGTAAGAATAAATATACAATTTTTTATAAATCAATTCCTGTTGGGTCCCCCCTTGTATGTATTCGGCCTCTAGTTTGACTTCTATATATTTGATCACATACAAAAATAAAAATAAATAGTCAATCAGGGAAGTAAATCTATTGATTGGCAAAAAAGAGTAAATAAAAAAGGTAAAAAATGTCTTTGTTAGTTTTTTCATTATTAATATTTGGTATCATCACACTTACATTTTGTTATCAAAGAAGCCAAATGAAACTACTCTCCACTGACAAGGGAAATGCCCACATCTCCAACTTGGTTATTTCATCATCTTTTCTGAGGCAAGAAAGAAATGTTTAAGCCTGTCACAGCTTATTGAGAATATCTTTCATTATATAATCATAATGTTTTATTCCAATACTTAGATGAGAATAAACTTCAAGAAGAAATCAGTGTTTTAGTTCAGTAGACCTATGTGGGAGGTACCACAGTGTGAATTGTTCATTACCAGAAGGCATATAGGATACTACATACTTGAAAATAATAAAGCATCAAAAAGTCAGTGAAGGCTGAAGAAATAAAGACTAATTGGCACCAAAAATAAAATGCCTATTCTACCACTTTGCATAGGTCCTGGTAGCACAAAACGACCAACACGCCAGTTAAAATGTTCTTCAAACTTTGGGTTGATTGTTAATGCCTGATCTACTAGATCCTAAGCAGGGCATCTCGGTACCCACTCATCTTGCTCGTCATCAAGAAATTAGAGCTTCGCAGCCACGACATACTCTCAAAGCCAGCCTCTGCTTTCCTACCATTCTAATTACACCTTGTCAATGTCATCTTACACTTACATTATACGGCAAAATCTTTTTTTTTTCCTTCAAAACCCTCCCTATCTCTCTGCTTTCCTGCCATCGTGGATACGGGTCTTTTCCCACTGCACCAGAGGCTCTCTACCTTAAAGGAACCATTCAACCTTATTGCTAAGTTTTGGGGCAGGATATTCTCCCCATTTCACTGAGGTCAGTCCAATCATAATGGCTTCCAGGACCACAACAGAGATTTTCCTTAAGGCACAAAGGGGAAAATTGTTTTCCTCACACACTCTTATTTCCTAGTTTTACTGCTCTTTTGGTAGTTTAAATCAATGTGTCTACATCTTATATCCAATTAATGTCTTCTCACTAGATCTTTCTTATATCTGAAGTATGCTTCTTGATGCACCTAGCTCACTAAGCACTCTCTTGACTAAAGAAATTTTCATATCAATCTTCTCCAAGAGTTGGTTAAAAGAAGGAGGTAATATTCTCCCAAATCTACTCCAGGTAAATGTATTACATTTTCTCCTCAGCCAATTCACAGTATAATTGCTTAATTCCTTTTATCTTATGGGTTTATTATCTATGTTTACACTGCAGTAATTTATGACATTGAGATTTTGGTTTTTAACATATGTTTCTTTGAGAGTTTTATATGCCTTGAACAGGAAGGCCTTTGCAGACAGTCCAAGACAAAGGGCATATAAACACATTTTTTTTCTTATAGCAAGAAAACAAAACCTACCTGCCCATGCTTTTGCTGAGGGACCATCCCATGAGCCATTTCAGGATATGATGAGGCTTTGAGATCAGTTCCCCGTGTTTTGGGACGCACCACATCAGAGACTAGACTGGAAGAGATGGCTAGAGACTTAGGCCGAGTGGCTGTGCTGACCGTCCCTCCTGGGGGTCCTTGTTCACCTTTTCTGCTTGTAGCTTCATCTTCTCCTTCAGAATCCACAACAAAGACATATTCTGCTTTGAAGAGGTCACTTTGCTGCATGCCTTGAAGTGTGTTTGCTTTAATTTCCCTTTCTTGAGAAATTGTCTCACTGACCTCTGAAGGATAAGTCAACGTCCCTTGGTCTCTCTCTTTCAAGGTCAAGTAGTCATTGGAATTAGACTAGATGTAGAGAGATAAAAGCATTGTCATTGGTTAATAAGTGTCTCTTTTTCAGCATGTACACTGAAAAGCTTTATCTGCATGTAAGGAGTTTTAAAAATACATTAAATTAGATTGGCTTAAGAGAGACTGAGTTGAAGTTCATGGTTTATTTTTACTAGCTCACCTGTCTGTCCTGGTCTGAGCTCAAAAAACCTGGGGCTCAGAATGGACATCAGCAAGCAAACCTAACCATTTTCAAGTGAATTATGATATGATTTTTTTAAGAGAAAGAGAGCAATGTTTTTCATGAAACAAATGGGGATTAGGCAATGGTTTAGTTAATGGTTAAACAAATTATATCTTTTAAAAATGAGGGGAGGAAGGAAATCCGCCTGAAAGATTCTAAAATAATACAAAATCTCTCTAAAAGTCTGAGAGAAAAAAAAAAACTGGAACAGAATGTTTAGATAGTCAGAAAAAACAATCTAAGCTAATTGAGAAGAACTTGTGAATAGGACACCAAAAAAAGACGTAGATATTTTTAGCACAAAGTATTTTTTACTATATTTTGTTTTGGATTTGTAATTCGAAATCTCTTCCCATACGATTTTCTATGAATACAGAAGCTTTACAAGACCAGGAATAAGATGTCTTTATGAAGCCACCATACTTCTTTTTCTAGAATGACAACAGTCATGTATACTAAGATTGTGTTTAAACGATTTGATGTCAATTTTCTTGTTTTGATAACTATTTTTCTTTTATCTGCAACATTTCTGTTTGGCTAAAATTATTTTAATAAAAAGTAAGCCACTAAATAAAATTAACAATTTCAATTATGATGGTCTATTTAATGTGGTCTCATATATATGTGTGATGATAGAAATCCAACCACTGAATAGATATACCTCAAGAGTTTATTATATACACTCATCCCAAAATCCTCAGCTGAAAATGATGATATAGCTAGGATAAAACACAAATTGTCTTTGATTAGGATTTCTCTGCTTCTGACTATCTCTCACTATTCCTTAACCTGATGTATTTTATAGCATTTATTACTACCTGGGATTTGATTACAGATTTTTTACTTTTCTCATAGTCTGCCTTTCTGATAACAGATATGCCATATGAATTGTCTGTTCAGTTGGAATCCAAGCACCAAGAGCAGAGCATGTGTTCAGTAAATAGTTCTCAAGTATATAAACGAATGAGGAATGATGCTACTCCAATGTTGAATTGTTTAAAAATACAGAGAAAAAATTTGAATCTTTTAAAGATGTGGTTGATGCATATTATGGCATTCAGCAGATGAATATTATCATCTTAGGAAGCTTTAGAGGTGTGCAACCAAGATTGGTGTCTATAGCTGTGGTCTTACAACACTGGTAGAATCTAATAAAAAAGGATCCTATTACTATATTGTATGTAAATGAATATCATTAGGAAGAAATTTGGCAGAAGTGTCATATATAATCTTCATAATTTCTTTGAGATAGTTTGGCCCCATTAGTCTTTCAAATAAAACAGCAGCATTGAAAACCCCAGGATTATGAATATATTACTACTTTCTAGATAAGATATTTTCATATACACAAGGTAAATCTGATTATTTTATCCTTTTCCAGTTGTCTCAAGAATAACACAAAGTTCCTCTAATTTCATTTTATTTTGAATAAAACAATACTGAAACACATTTTAAGAGAAAAATATTCTACTCAAAATTTTATTATTTTATCACAAGTCATTCTCAAGCTCTTTTTATTTGTATAATTTCAATTCCAGTCTTGGTCTCATTTTAGATAGTTATAATCAGGGTACAAATACAATTTTATAGCCTATTTTATCACCTAATATTATAAGGTTAACATCTTATATGGAGTGACATAATTATAATAATTATAACTTTGCCATAATGATATATTATTATATTCTTAAATTTTCTCTGATTGTTAGATATTAGGCTGTTTTTATTTCTTCCTAATTATTTTCCAACAAAATATTTTTCTTCTTATGTACTCTTTCCCTGAGATACTTTTCCAAGAGTTAGACTATTGAAAGGTTATGAACAGCTTTATGATCATAGATAAGGGACTTTCACAAAAAAAATTGGACAAAGTTATAAAACTAGCAGCAGAATATGAGCATGTCATTATTACCACAACTGCCCCAACACTGGGTATGACACTTTTTAATGTTGCTAACTTATTACAAGTAAATAATAGTGTTTCACTGTTTTATCTTGTATTTTCTTTTGAGACAAATTAAAACACTTTAATTTTTGTTTCTATTTTCTAAAGAAACATTTGGGAGAAGGCTCCAGGAGGCACAATTTGTCATGTGAATAGCAAGCAATAGGACATCAATTCAAAACAGTTGAGAATAAACCATTAGAAAGAATGTGGGATTTGATAACATTTAGGCTTCTATTGCATTATTGCTTTTAGTCCGCCTTAGATTCACAGTCATTTTCATTTAAGTATGGGAGATAAACACTGATACAAATTTCCACATCATTATTATGGACAATTTAATATACTTGTTTGAAATAAAAAAGAATAAAAATCCTCCTACCCTATTTACAGTTTCTGGACTCTTATCACTTGGTTCTTCTGGAATTTTAACAAGGAATTTAGAGGTGTCAGCCAACTGAGTGTGGGTTGGCAGTCTTCTGACAGTGGGAACAAACGTGAAGATCAGAGGTTTGGCTTCAGAATCACCAGAAGAGACCTATGAGATACGTAATAAATTAGACCTTCAGTCTTGTCAAAGGTTTATCTTGACTTTGTTCTCCATATGCCATGATATCTACCTCATTTATTTTGATAAATTGCCTATTGTCCTGTGATCATGTATGGGCTGCCAAAGCAAACAGTTATAAAAATAGTCATAGTGTATCAGAACCTTTTTTTATGATACCATTTACCAAAGAAAACAGTACAGCCCCAGGAAGATCCTGCTGTAGGACATGGCAATAAAACAGCAGGTTAGCAAGCTGAGAAGCCGGAATGTTAGAGAGCATCTCTAACTCAGTGGGGTCATCACAAACTCATCATTTAGTCTGTTTCAAAATTGACTTTTATCTATTTAACCCTGGGTTAGCAGGTTCAACTACTGACTCACAAGTAATAAGCCTGCAAGAAAATTCCAGAACTTATCATTAACAAGAATGCTACAATATGAGTTTGAAACTGAAAGCATGACTATCAGAATACATGTATCTGTTCCTAAGGATATACCTTCTCCTTAATTTATTCAAAAGAATGTAATCAAAAATAATTTTGTTACTTATTTTCTCTGTGGTAAGCATTCCGGAGGTAGGGGAAAAATGAAGAATAGGAAACAATTTTAAACTAATCACAAGTAGAAAAAAGATATGCATAGACAACTCATAGAACAATAATGAGGTGTGCCCGCCCAACCTGGGAAGCTGCATAAAAGGCAACACCTGCAATGTAAGTACAGGTGAAGAGGAGAATAAGGATATCCCAGCCAGAAAAAATGAGATGAGTGGAAGCACAGTGGGCAGCAGCAGTGGGAAATGTATCAAGCTTGGACTTTGTTCTTTGACAACAGGAACCATTAGAGCATTGTTGATTGAGAAATGACATAGTCATACTAGAATGCTAGAGACACACATCTGGTTTTAAAAGTCACAAGGCTAGAGACAAGAACAAAAAGCCAAGAACAAAAACTTGAGGAATAAATGGGAAAGGGAGAAAAAGAAAACAGTACTGTAGACTTCTCTTTCAAGAAGTTTGGATGAGAAGTTAAAAGAAAGGTTGAGAGTCATTAGGAAGATAGAGCCAATGAGGTGCTTTTGTTGGTCTTGTAATGGAGTAAACGTGAGCATATCTATAGCCCAGGGTCGGGGCACAGTGGAAAAGGAAAAGGGAGCAAAGTCTTAGAGAAAGCAGGTGAAATAAGGAAACAAGAGAAGGAACACAGTCTCCTTTGAGACTGGAGGAAATGAACTAAGTTGTAGAAAAGTTCATGGATGTGGTAAGGTGCGGAAAGTAGGAAGGGTGAGGTGATGAGAATTACTTTTGTAATAGATGGCATTGCATGTATTTATCATATAAAACATGATATTTTAAAATATATACATTTGGGAATAGTTAAATCTAGCTAATGAACAAACGTATTACCTCACAGCATTGTCATTTTTGTGGTGAGAACACATCTACTGTCATTGCCGTTTTCAAGAATGCAATATATTGTCATTAACTATAGTCACTGTGCACAATAGAACTCTTGAAGTCATTCATTTTATTTAACTGTAATTACATATCCTTTAATCAACATCCTCCCAACCATCACTTCCTCCTAACCACCCTAGCCACTGGTAGCCACCATTTACCCTTTACTTTTAAAAGATCTACTGTTTTAGATTCCACAGATGAGTAAACTCATACAGTGATTGTCTGCCTGTGGCTGGCTTATCTCACTTAGCATAATGTCCTTCAGATTCATCCAGGTTATTGCAAATGACAGAATTTTATTCTTTTTATGACTGGACAATATTCTATTGTATACATATACACATTTTCATGATCTATTCATTTGTTGATGGATGCTTAAATTGATTGCATATCTCAGCACTGTGAATAGTGCTGCAATAAACACGGAAGTGCACAAATCTCTTTGACATACTGATTTTTTTTCCTCTGCATATGTACCTGGTAGTGGGTTTGCTGGATCAAATGGTATTTCTATTTTGAATATTTTAAAGAAACTCCATACTGTTTCCATAATGACTGCCCTAACTGACATTCTTACCAACAGTATGTAAGGGTTCCCTTTTCTCCGCATCCTCACCAATAATTATCTTTTGTTTCTTTTATAATAGTCATTCCAAAAGGAGTGAGGTAGTATCTCACTGTGGTTTTGATTTGCCTTTTCCTATTATAAGAGATGTTAAGCATTTTTTCATATACCTGTTGGTCACTTTTATGTCTTTTTTTAAGAAATGTCTATTGCATCTTTTGCCCATTTGTTAATCAGTTTACTTGTTTTCTTGCTGTTCAGTTGTTTGAGTTTTTTTTTTAATATTTTGGTTATTAACCTTTTATCAGAAATATAGTTTGCAATTTTTTTCCCATTTTGTAAGTTGTCTCTACATTCTGTTAACTGTTTTCCTTTGCTATTAAGAAGATTTTTAGTTTGATAAAATCCCATTTGTCTATTTTTGGGTTTTTTGCCTGTGCTTTTAAGGTCATATCCAAAAAAATTATTGCACTGACCAATGTCATGGAAATTTTCTCCCATGTTTTCTTCTAGTAGTTTCATAGTTTCTGGTCTTACATTTAAGTCTTTAATCTAATTTGAGTTTATTTTTGTGTATTATGAGAGATAGGGCTCCAGTTTCATTCTTCTGCATGTGGATATCTAGTTTTCCTAACACCATTTATTGAAGAGACTGTATTTTCCCTCTCTTGACATCATTATCAAAAATCAATAATAAATGCATAGATTTATTTCTATAGCCTTTATAGATACTATAGCTTTGCAGTATATTTTTAAGTCAGGTAGTTTGATGACTCCAGATTTGTTCTTTTTGTTCAGGATTGCTTTGACTATTGAGGGTCTTTTATGGTTCCTTATGAATTTTAGGATTGCTTTTCTATTCTGTGAAGAATGTCATTGGCATTTTCATAGGGATTATATAAATAGGGATTCTATAAATATACATATTTTAACAATATTTATTCTTCCAATCCATAAACACAGGATAATTTTTCATTTATTTGTATCTTCTTCTATGTCTTTCATCAATGTTTTATAGTTTTTAGTGTTAAGATCTTTCAACTCTTGGTCAAATTTATTTCTAAGTATTTAATTTTTGTAGCTATATTAAATGAGATTGCCTTCTTGATTGTTTTGGATAGATCATGTGAGTCTACAGAAACACGACTAATTTTTTCATGCTAATGTTGTATTCTGTAACATTCCTGAATTTGCTTATCAACTCTATCAGTTTCTTTGTGGAGTCTAGGATTTTCTATATATAAGATGCTGTCATGTGCAAACAGGGACAATTTAACTTCTTCCTTTACAAATTGGATACCTTTTATTTTTTCTCTTGCCTAATTGCTTTGACTAGGACTTCCAGTCCTGTGTTGACTAGAAATAGCGAGAGTGGGCATCCTTGTCTTTTTCAGGTCTCAGAATAAAGTTTTCAACTTTTTCCTGTTCAGAATGATGTTACCTGTGGTTTTTGTCATATGGAGATTTTATTGTTTTGAGGTATTCATTCTATACCTAATTTGTTGAGAATTTGTATCAAAAAGGAATGTTAAATTTGGGGCAAAAATGCTTTTCTTTAATCTATTGAGAATAATCATATGATCTTCATTTCTCATTCTGTTAATGTGATGTATCAGGTTTATTTATTTGCATCTTTTGTTGAAACATCTTTGCATTCCTAAAATAAATCCCACTCAGTCATGCTGTTGGATTCAGTTAACTAGTATTTTGTTGAAAATTTTGCATCTATGTTCATTGAGGATATTATCCTATAGTTTTTGTTGTTGTTGTATTTTGTCTGGTTTTTGTATCAGGGTAATGCTGGCCTTGTAAAATGAGTTTGGAAGCATTGCCTCCTCTTCAATTTTTTGGAATAGTTTGAGAATTATTGGTCTTAATTCTTCTTTAAATATTTGGTATAATTCAGCAGGGAAGCCATCAGGTCTTTATTTGATGGGAGTTTTTTTTTTAATTACTGATTCAACTGTCTTATTCAGTATTAGTCTGGTCAGATTTTTTATTTCTTCATAATTCAATCTTGGTAGGTTATAAGTGTTCAGGAATGCATCCATTTCTGCTAGTTATTCAACTTGTTATAATAATAGTTATAGTAGTATTTTATGATCCTGTGGATTTATGTAAGATAAGTTGTAATGTCTCATTCATCTCTGGTTTTATTTATTTTTCTCTCTTTTTTCTTTGTTATTGTAGCTAAAGGTTTGTTGATTTTGTTGATCTTTAAAAAAACTGTCTTTCATAGGTCAATCACTTTTGATATAATAATTTTCATGATAAAATAAAATCAGCCCCATCCAGTCAGAGTAACACTACCCTTATGCCACATTCATGCCTCTGTCAGAAGAAATATGGTATGCCCTGACAAAACCCCCAATTCTCCTCCTTTCAAGTCAGGCCACATTCCTATGGCTTGGACCACTAAGACCTTATGACCTTATGGGAATGCCCTTTAACCCAGTTCATGTCAGCACCCATGAGAATCTCAGATGTCTGAGTCTTCCCTGAATCCCTGTTTGCTATGCACATTCCTAGTTGGTTCCCATCTTGCGCCCTGCTTTGACTCTTGAAAACTTTTTACTGTATACTTTCTGTAATCAAGTCAGCCATTAAAAAAACCTTTCATATCCTTATCTTCTCTAAATATTCCTTTTACATTCTAGGTGTAATTAAAACATGGTTTGCTCTGAAGGACTCTGTTTCTTAAGAAGCTCTTTCATTGGTAGCTATTCCTCTCACATTCCTGCACCACTGTGCCTGGAAGTAGGACAGGTATCCTCCTTACTCCTCTTTACTGCCTCTAAACTGTTCTTCTTTTCTCATACCTAAAAGTTCCAGCTTTGAATCTCACTTAATGAGTCTACATCTTTCACTGCTTCTCTTAGTTGCTGTCATCTGCCTACACTCAAATTGAACTCTCCTTCTCTTAAAGATTTAGCTCCTGGCTCAATGTCACTCTCTTTAACACTATGCTTTTTATAATACCAAGTATTATATCTTGATGGGTAACTTTTCTAATATTGCATTTCCTTGACCTCTGCTCTTCCTTGCCTTTCAAATTCCTAGGCAAACCCTCCATACTTTTAGGTTTTTTTTAATTCTCTGACCACCACTTCCTAACTCACCATGCCACTCCCTCTAATATGCCAATTCCAATATTTTTAATTCCACCAGGATTAATATCTAATAATTAATTCCAACATTGTTTTCCCACATTTGTCTTATTTGCTACTAATTCTCCAACTAAAGCCAACCCTCATTTGAACACTTTGCCTTTTACTAATTTTACCAACTTCAAAAAGTAAATGACTCCCTTGGATATTCCTCAAATGCCCTGTCCTCCCTTTTGAGTAAATTACAGTCCTTACTAAATCTAACCTTCTACAAACTCTACTCCTATACCATGAAGGTCAATGTAGCTGGGGAATCACACACCCATGCTACTGGTCTCAATTCAAATTTATAAATAGCCTCAAGCAGGCTCTTCAATGTTGCCCCACAACCAGACACTACTTCTATAACTTATTCACTCTTCCACTGGACTAGAAAACTCTTTCACTTCTTTTTTCCTTTCTTCACGCCCCTGATATCACTTTCCCATTCTCAATTTAAGTTGATGACTTTGTTACCCATTTCACTGAATAACTGTGATAACTGAAGCACTCAGAAGAGAACTTCCAAGGCCTGCCAACCACATCTACTCACTGATCTGCATCTTTGCCCTTTTCTATGGCCTTCAGTTTTGCTACTAATGCTCCAACTACAGCCAACTCTCACTTGAACACTGCTTTTTACTAATTTCCATTTATTCAGTGAGGTCTTATTAAACACCTACTAAATGCTAGTCACTACTCCACGGATTGGTATTATAACAGTAAACAAAAATTCCTACTTGCCCTTATGGAGTTTACACTGTAGTGAGGGAGACAGGCAGTAAACAAAAAAAATATGCAAAACATACAGTACTATTTTTATAAGTGCTATGAAGATGTGTTATAAGGCTATTTCAATAACTCAAGAAAAAAATGGTGGGTTGAATGTACGTTGCTGCAGTAACTGTGATAAGAAGTAATAAAATTCTGGCTATATTTTAAAAGAAAAACAGAATTTGCTGGCAAACTGTAGGTGAATATGAGAAATAAACAAGAGTCAAGGTGGCTATAAAATTTTTGACCAGAATAACCATGAGAAATGAAAATGAGACATAATTCACTAAAATAGGAAGACAATAATTAAAACTGATTTGAGGATTGCAGACCAAATTGATATGCCCAATATATATCCAAGTAGAAATGTGAGTATGTAAGTCAAGTTCAGAGGACAGTCTATGCTGGACATAAAATTGTAAGGGTTATTAACCTATAGATGGTATTTAAAACCATAAGACTAAATAAGATCACTAAAGGGTAAACATAAAGTAAAAAATGAAGAGGTTCAAGCCTGAACCCTACAGACTCTAACAGAAAAGCCTGAAACATTGACAGCAGCGGGTAAGAGACCTAACCAGAAACAAAAGTACTGACAGACTATGTAAGGGTCCAGCCCATATAAATCCATGAATTTGTAGTAAGGCAATTTGCTTGGTTGTTTGATAGTCTCTCAAGGAATGCTAAACAGACTACTATAGGTACAGAGAAAGTCAATTAAAGCACTTATAGTTTATGTTTGGGTGTGGTTTGGGTAGAAGAATATTGTGAGTATAAGAAAATTAAGAGTACTGGGCAACCCCTTCATGTCCCCTCCCACTTTGGGAGCTTTTGTGTCTTCTCTATAAATCCTGCTTTCTCAAAAAAAAAAAAAGAGTACTGGTGAGAGTAGAGCAAATGATCAACCATGAGGTTCATGTTGGTGAGATAAGGAAGAAAGAAGACTATCATGTTCAAGGAACTAGAGGTCTCTGTGGTTTGGAAAACAGATTAGATATAATAGTGACTATTGGAGAGAATGGCTCAGAGTCATCATATGATATAATAGTTTCATAACTTGGTCATTAGAAGCATGGCAATTCTGGATGATTACAAAATCAGGCATTGGCCTTGAACCTGAGTATTGGAGGCATCCCTGTGAAAAAAGAGCCATGCTGGGTGATGGCAAGACTGGAATCAGGACAGATTTGATAGCATACGGGCACAATCTTAAATAAATATGAAGATGGGGTTAGGAGGATCCTGGATCAGGCTATGTGGGACAGTAGATTATTAATTAGAGATTTTCTCTGTGAACATGAAATCAAACAAAGATCATTTAATATCCTTGTAGAAGATTTCACCCAAGTTCTAGAAGGACCTAATGACCAAACACTGAAAGTTATAACATTCTGGTAACTAAGATACCTATGCCTTGAATGGAATAACACATATACCTTAGAGTAGGGCCCCAAGGGGGTCACAAATTGGTACTTGTTTGTGGCCTGTTAGGAACTGGGCCTCACAGAAGGAGGTGAGCAGCAGGCAAAAGAGCAAAGCTTCATCTATCTGTATTCGCAGCCGCTCACCATGGCTCACATTACCACCTGAGCTCTGCCTTCTGTGAGATCAGCAGCAGCATTAGATTCTCATAGGAGTGCGAATCCTATTGTAAACTGTGCATGCAAGGGATCTTGGTTGTGCCCTCCTTATGAAAATCTAATGCCTGATGATCTGAGGTGGAGCTGAGATGGCAATGCTATATATTTCATTATATATTACAATGTAATAATAATAGAAATAAAGTACACAATAAGTGTAATGCACTAATTCACTTGAATCGTTCCAAAACCATCCCTCCTCCCTCTCATCTGTGGAAAAATTGTTTTCCGTGAAACCGATCCCTGATATCAAAAAGGTTGGGGGCCGCTGCCTTAAAGGGCATGAAATATACAGGTAAACCCTTCTGAGCCACCTTTTATTTTTCAATACTCTTTTCTGCCTTTAAAGTCAATACTCTTTTCTGACTTTATTGCAGTCAAGCCACAATTCCTGGGTGGCAGCTTATCATCGGGAAATAATAAATCACTGCTTTCCTTTGTAAGAAGGAACATCAGATCCCTTGTGAGGTTTGAGGAGCCCACTTGTCTGATCACCAATACATAATACAACAGACTCTAGATGTATTATTTTCTAGGAAAGTTTCTTTATGTGACTAATCTCATCAATATCATGATGGAATGGAGAGTGGTTTTGGCGAGGAAATCACTAAGCTAGTTCAAATAATCCATCCTAAAATTTCACTTTAGTAGGAAATAAAGATAATCTTTTAGGAGTTAATGAAGAGGTAAAATTGTGACCTTGTCTCCAGGTTCTATAGTTAAGCCCACCCTTTCTCCCACATGATAATTATAGGTCTATTATAGGTTGTATCCAAATGAAATTTTAAAACTGATATATGAAAGGCTTCAGTACAAACATCTCATGGTTACTAAACACATATAGCCATTATAAACGATAAGTAGCTTTACCTTTTAAATCATATAAAAGATACAAATTTATGTCCAAATGCCTTGCACAATTTGTATAGCTCAAATGCTACTCAGATATCTGAAATACAAATTGAGCTCCACAATACCACAAACTATAGACTTTTTAAAGATTGATAGCTATAATTTTTAGTGAATAGCATGGAAACAAAGTATAAAATGAAAACGGATGTTATAATAGTGTGCTTTTATAACAATACCCTTAAAGAAATTTCTAAACATAACCACATGCTGACAATGAAAGCAAATGAAAAGAAGAAAAATTATTCTCTTTTAATTTATTGTTATATTCTCCTACAGAAACATTCATATCCTACTTGAAATTTCCTCATCAGTGTAGGAAAACAATGTTTTATTTTAGTTGAACCAATACATGATGTCATCGCAGAAAACATGAAAACGGGAAATCTAATAGGATTAAAGACTTATTCATCTTCCTGGGTTACTATGGGAAAATAACAAGATCGAGAAAAAGTCCGCTCCACATATATATCTTCAGAACAATCACAGAAAGGGCAATCGTTTGGTATGCACTTTTAAGCTAACATTACAATGTCAGCACGGGGGTCTTTTCTCCGCTTCTACCTAGCATCTCTTATTTTACCAAAGATCTGATATTCGTTTGCAAAGAATTTCTGTTGGAAACGAATTGAAAGTTACACTAACCATGCTATGCAACGTTCAGATGAAGAGCCACATGTGAGCCCATAGACTGTTGAATCCCTTATCTAGGAAAGAAAAATATATATTTGCTATTCACTGCATACTGTAGCCAAGGTCTACTGGGGCCCAAGAATGGATTGCTATGGTGATGAAAAATCATTTTCCTCACAAAGCAGCAACAGATGCATGCTAATAGCATTGCACTTGGTAATTGCCAATTAACACTTTCAGTTGTCAATGCCATTTAAACATCTTAGTTCCTATCCTTGGGAAACTGTTTTAATAAAAGAAATAAGAGATGAAAGGATTAAAATCTTTTTCTAAATACGCTTTGAAATGGTCAAAATCTCTATCGCCTTCTCACCGGACAGCATAATAATCTGAGAAATTGGTTTCTCCCATGCCATGCAGGCTGACTGCTCCTATGCTCAGTTTTGGGCTGTAATGCCTTCCTTTCTTACATTTCCTTAAAAGTTCTCTTCCTTCAGATGTTGACACCCACACTCACAGATGGCCGCTAACCTTCTGTTAAGGCACTACAGGGTATCAGCATTAAAACTATGCCAAGGGCAGTCCGGAGCTTTTTTTTTTTTTTTTTTTTTTTTTTTTGCCCAATGAGCACTGTTGTCTTTATCAGTTCGCCCTTTCCTCTGACTTCAGATAACATTTCATTTCCATACACAGACAAATTTTTCTGTACCCGGGTAACTCCCTCACACTCTCGCAGCAAACCTCACCAGCACAGTGCACTGCTCTTAAAAGTTATTGAAAGCATCAAGCAAAGACTTCCTTTTACCTGGGGTGTGGTCTGAACGCTCCCTGCTAAGATGCACGAGTTCATTTGGAAGTAATTGTTCCCGCAGTCACTGAGAAGCCCCTGTTCTGAAAGCATTGATTCATCACATAAGGGAGCCAGCAAGCCAATGACTGAGGTGGGAAGGGAGCCTCGTACTAAAACAACACACACACACTCACACAGGAAAAAAAAAAAAAAAAGGGAATTCTAAAAAGAGGTAAAGCAGAATCATTCCTGAATTGAAGACTATTGTCAGCTCCACAGAGCAGATTTATGTTGCAACAATCTTTCAATTTAGAACTTTATGAGCGGTCATACTGACTGCTGAAATGGTATCAGTCGAAGTAAAAAAAGTCACCTATATGCGTCTATCTTCTTTTCTTTTCATGCATGTATTCCAATTATATATTCTGTGAGAGGAAGAGAAAAGCCAGATTGTGCAGCAAAGAGAAACTGATTGAAGGGCCCTAGCATCTGCCAATCTCAATAATCAGTTGGTCACAAGCACAGAGAACATTTCGAGGTATAAATACATGCAAACATTGTGTCTAAATAAAGAATTGGAAAATACACAGTTATCATTTCAAAATGTCAATAGCTCTATCTGCCTTTGGTATATAAACTGTAAGCAACAATCCAGGAGCATCTGTAGTGACTGAAATCTTGTTATTAACAAAATTAGTTCTAAAATAAAGCTTGGAAGTAAATAGTTGTCAAAACAAAATCCCATTCCAAGGTTCCTGGAAGTCAGTGAGTATCCTGACTGCAGACAAACCAGCCTCAAAACTTTACACATGAAATTGATTGGCGTCTTCAGCTTGAAAGCTGAAGTATTTCTATTTTCTAAGTATTGATTTTTCTCCAAATCTGTAATATCTACATTTGTGCTTTGGCAGTGAAAGATGTTGCATCCAAAAGATTAAGTCTAGACCAAAAGCTATGGGAAGGTCTTATTTTTGAAACCCAGTTTATGCCTCTCCCCATTCTCAATGTTAGCAAAAGCTTGAATTTATGGAAACATTATGAGTAAAATAATTGCTAAAAGCGATTCTATTAGTACAGTGAGAAAAAGTATTCCAAATAACACAGTATACTTTGACCTAGAATATAATCTAAATTTAATGCTCTATCACTAAAAAAAAAAGTTACATTCCTTCTTTTATGTTATGTATATTTATGGATACCTGAAAGAGGATATAATGTCCTCCTGCCCTCAAAAAGCTTACAGTCTGATTGAGGATATAAAACAAGTATACAAGTAACAGAGATATAAAGTGAAAAAAGAAAAAGCCTCATACTGCTGTTCTCAAACTTTTCTGCACACATAAGCCCCCTTGGGATCTTGTTAAAATGCAGGTTCTAATTGAGGAGATCAGGATGTGGTGGCAGATTCTCCATTTTCAAGAAGCTCCCAGGTGATGCCCTGCTGCTGGTCTGTGACACTTTCGGTGGCAAAAACTTAGAGGAATTTCAGAGAGCAGTGAGATTACAGCCACCTGGAACAGAATAATTCAAGAAGGTGGCATTTGGGCTGCACTTAAAAGAAGAGGGAGATGGGGTCCTATAAAGGTGTGATGGACTAGAACTGATTTCAAGCAGAGAGAGAAGTTGGAGTGAAGGCACCTATCAGAACAGCTTGGGCAGTCAGTCTCAGGAGCAGTCATAGAGCATGAGACCCTGGAGTCAGGTTATTTGCCGGCTATGGGACCTCAAGCAATTTACTGACCTCTTAAAGACTCAGTCCTGTCATCTGTGAATTGTGCATATGCATAGTCCTCATTCACAGAGTTCCTGTGAGGATGACAATTACATTCAGCATGGAAAGTCCTTAGCTCTCTCCCAGGCAGATACTTAATATATGTTACTACTGTTGGTACTGTTGTTTTTATGTTGGATAAACAACATAAATGAAAACAAAGGCAAGTAATTCAAGAAAAGTAGGTTAAATCCAGCTCATCAAAGATTTTAAATTAAGATGGTTTAGCTCTATTCAATGAAGAATAAGAATATGAATCCAAACATCAAAAGGTAACATCAATATATCTTAGAGACCACACTTATCTCAAAGTTCTATTGTAGTTCCCCAAAAGGATGTGACGGACCAGTCCTACATTTCATTCTGTCTTTCCCCTCTAATCTTTTCATTCTCTCATTCCCTTCCCCCAGACATAAAGCAATATTTATGCAAGTCATCACAATCAAATTTGGAAGAAAAAATACTTCAGCCCCCTACTCTTTTGACTACTTAAACTCTTCCTTGAATCATTTTACAAGATGAGAACCAATTAAATTAATCCATTATTTTGGTATTTTGATATTTTTCTATATATTATTATCAGCTTCCCTCTAATCACTTTATTTCCCTTGTTTGATTAACTAATAGTTGTTGCTGCTATACACTATTTCTTATAATAATAGAAGTCATAATTTTTACTTAAAATAAATGCTTAATGGCCATGCATATAACACCATGCTTCAGCCATCTGGTTAGTAACTACATATAGCCTCCAAGAACACATGTATTTTGGATAATTTCTATAGAAACCATTCTATATTTAAATAGAAGGGGATGGCACTTGGTCAAAAAACAGGTCCTAGTCTTGGATAACAAAGGAGCACATAAATTACTTGAGGTAGAGAGGAAGGGAGAGTCTACCCCCGAATTAAAACCACCTTTCCTATAGACAAAAAGAGTCCCTTAGGGTCTGTCCAAGATCCTGAAGCACATTTTATAAACACAAACTTCTAATGCTCTGTCTCTCACTAAGGAACACACACTTCTCTGTTGAATAATCTTTTTCCATAAGAAAATAAAGTTTGTCAATGTTTGTAACAGATGAATACAATTCAAAAGTCTCTTTAAAATCTGACATTATTGAAGCTGAAGCAGGCATCCTTCACCCTTACTACTAAATAGATATTACAGCAATAACTTTGAGCCAAAGACTCTTAAGATATTGCTTTTATAATAAATAATATAGAACAAATCATCTCTCTTCCTGACATAGGAAACAACTTTGAGAGGGAAAAAATGGATTAGTCCACAAAAGTTTGCCAAGAAACATGTAAATGATTAAACAGATCCAACTGCCAAGGCTATTCAGACATCCATTTGTCTGTTTTTATGCCCTGTGCCTGATAACAGAAGGCACTAGAAGTTCATTTATTTATCTTAATAAACATTGATTGAGTGCCAGGCACGATTCTAAGCTTTGGAAGACATGAAGATAAAGGCCTGGAACCTGTTCTCAACATGGCTTACAGTCTCATTGAAGAGACACCTTTGCAAGAGACACCAGCAGTGAGTGGAGTAACAAGTGATGTGCTGCTGCATGTAGGCTGCCTGGGGAATCAATTTCGGGCTGTTCCTGGGGAGATTTTGCTCTTAGCTTCTGTCCTTTCCGGTCCTGTTTCTGGTGACCGCCGTGGGATGGGTTCAGCCCTGTGTGGTGTTTTTCCTGTGAAGATGGGAATCATCAGGGGTGTGGATCCCTGTCTCCTGGGTAATGGATAATTCTGGGACTAGCCCAATTCTCAGACTCAGAACTAGATGGACGATATTTCAAGTGAGTCCTGACATCTCATCAAAGGTACATGAGGTTCCATCACAGTCTAAATTTGGACTCATTTGGACTGGACATCTGGATTGGCCTCGTTGGATCGCTTCTACTTCTGTTATTACTGCTTATGGATTATCTTCTCCTTGGGAATATCCTCCTAATTTAAAAATATGCTAGTAGTCCTCCTTAATTAAACTAAACCAGAAACTTCAAAATATTGAAGAAAATCAAATGCCCATGTGAGAATGTTTGGCCTAATCAAATATTCAGAAGAAATGAATAAGCCCTCTACAAGATAGAATTTGAAAGAAGGACAGAGACAACGATAGGAAACATTTATTCACCGGTAATTAGTGTATATGATTCACTCTGTCTTTGTTGAATCACTTTCTTATCTTGGCTTCTGATGTGCCATTTCCTCTTGGTCCTCTTCCTACCCCTGGGTACTCCTTCTGTGTCTGCTTTGTGCCATCTGACCCCTAAGTTTTGCAGTAGCCCAGGAGTCATGCCTTGGGAGATCACATCCAGTTCCTTAACTTTAAATAGAGTTTATAAGTCAGTAAGTTCCAAATTTATTTTCCCCGCCTGGACAGCTTCAGTCATACAACTAACATCTTTACTTGAATAACTTACAGATATCTGAAAAGAATACCAAGGGGGACCCCAAAAAGCTGAAATTATCTTTTAGAGGGTGGACTCCTTGTAGTACAGACCTTCCCCCACTAGGTAAATGTTCTAGGAACCCATCGGCTTAAGTGTACCAGCTAGTGTTGTGAAAGGGTGCATCGGGTTCAGTGAAATTTTTGGTGGCAAACAGGTCACTGGTTCTTCTACCAGGACAACACAACTGCCCACACCGGTCTAAGTGTTCAGCAATTTTTGACAAAAACTGCATGACCCCCATGCCCCACCCTCTGTATTAACCCTGTCTCACCCCAAGTGATTTTTCTTTGTTTCCCCAGATGGAAAAAAGTCTTCAAAGGGAAACATTTTACCAATGTGGTAGATGTGAAACAAAAAACAGCAGAAGCACCAAAAGATATCAAAATTGAGGAGTTCAGAAACTGTTACGAGCAGTGGGAAAAGTGTCTTAACAGGTGTGGTCCATCAAATGGAGAGTACCTTGAAAGTAACTGAAGTTTAAACATGCAAGAATAAATACGCAATTTTTTAATAAATAAATTCCATTTTGGAGGGTCCCCCCCATTCATCTAAAACTGAATTAATTGCATTTCTCCTAAAATTGTTCCCCACTTCTCAAAAATTTCCCCATCTCCACATACAGTTTCTATCTATGTCTAGTTGCTTAGGCCGAAAATCATGACTTTATATTGATTTTTCTTGGTTTTTCATAATCTTTCATCAATATATTAGTATATTCTATGGGCTCTCCCTTGAAAATAAATCCAAAAAATAAATGTATCTCACTACTTCTACTTCTAACATCCTAGTAGCAAACCTCCCACCACCATCTCCTTTCTGAATCATTGCTTCTAACTCATCTTTCTGCTTCCACTTTATGCTAACAAACCATCCATATTCCCTTTGGGCTGCAGGACTTACTCTCCAGCTTCCGAGAATGCTCTCATTCTGCTCAACTGTAAGTCCTCTCCAGGAGTTTGTTTCATGAATAAAGTTATTTGCCCAAAGTCATTTCCCCTTCTCAGGGCACCCAATGCTAGTTGATGCATCCATATAAAGACCTGGCACCCTCACTCCAATTTGAAACAACTCTAGAAGGCAATCCAGTTTCAGAGCTCCTCAGAAAGTCAATAAAGCTGTGAGACCACATTGCAGCCCAAGCTCTCTCTCTCTCTCTTTCTCTCTCTCTCTCTCTCTGACTAATCCTGCCTCCTTCCTGACTCCTTCACATGTTACTTCTGAGAACACTCCCTAATAAACTTTTTGCATGCTTATCTCCATCTTAGAATCTGCTTCCTGGGAACCCAGTCTGTCATATCTTCCACACAGTAGCAAGGCTGAGCCTTTTAAAACAGAAGTCAGGCCATGTCACTCTCCTCTATGCAAAACCCTCCAATGGCTTCCTGTGTCACCCAGAGTATACATTCTTCTAATGGTCTACATCCCAATGTGATCAGTCCCTGCCACTCTTCCCCATACTCCCTCAGCTCCAGACACAATGACCTTCACATATTCCTAGAACAAACTAATCCACTCCCTGGAATGTTCTTCCCAACCTTGTTACCATTCCTTCATTGCCTCATGTCTCAGCTCAAGTGTCACATTAAAAGTAAGACATCTCTTACCATCCCATATAAAATTGCAACCATCACCCCAACTCCTTGCCAGCACTCTTTATTCCTCTTAGTCCATGCTATTTTTCTCCAGAGCATTTATCAACCTCCGACGCTTATTTATTACCTGATTTCCTTCACTGGATTTTAAATTCCATGAGGGAAGGATTTTGTTTTGATCACTGCTGTTTTTGTAGCATTTAGAATAGTATGTGGCATGTGTAGGCACTCACTACATATTTGTCTAGTGAATTTCTTGACTGCCAGTGATCTCGTTATTTGTGGATATTTCTTAAATTTACTATCTTCTAGTGAAAAAAAAATAATGGTTTTGGTAAACTTTCAACTGACAATTCAGGAGAAAACAGAATCAACCTAACCTCCTGAAGTCTCTTCGTTCCACTGGAACAGATATCCACCCCAGATATCGCTGGGGTTCGCAGGCCCTCACTAAGAGTCAAATGTATAGGAGCTAAAGAAATTAGCAGGATGGGAGTAACTGCAGTGAGATCCCACCTTATGACTTATAAATGCAAGCAGGAAGAGACAGCAGGATGCTCAGAGCTGCGGGATTTCTACCTTGGTCAGAGGCAGATAAAATGAGTTCTGGACTCCAATTTTCCACCAAATAGCTGTACAGTCTAGGAAGCATCACTTGCTTTCTCGTCGGCAATTTGCTTATAAAATGAGGCTCTAGGTCAGTGTTATCAATATGCCCACCTTAGAATATTAGCCTCTGAAGACAAATGGTGAGAAAGGGTTTTTGTAGCCAAATAAATTTAGGAATTGGTACCTTCCATGTGCTACATTTGGAGGAGTCTCACAGTCAAAAGACCTTTTAAATTTTGTTAGCCCACAGTTTCCCAGATTTATTTGGCTACAGAACACTTTTCTTCCATAATGCACACTATCATTCCACTCACAGTATGAATTTTGAACTGGATAGTCCATAGAATCTTCTTTCTATCATGATGTTTGATAAACATAAAACAAAGATAGTTTGGCAAGAAAAAAACAGGAGGGAGAGTTTCCACAAAGTTACTAAATGAAACATTTTTCATGGCCAGGCACAGCAGCTCAAACCTGAAATCCCAGCACTTTGGGAGGTCGAGGCGAGAGGATTGCCTGAGTCCAGGGGTTTGAGACCAGCCTGGGCAACTTGGCAAGACCTTGTCTCTACAATAAATTTTTAAAAAATTAGCTGGACGTGGTGGCGTGCACCTGTAGTTCCAGCTACTTGGAAGGCTGAGGCGGAAGGATCTCCTGAGCCCAGCAGGTCAAGGTTGCGATGGCTGTGAGTGTGCCACTGCAATCCAGCCTGGGAGACAGAATGAGACTCTGACTCAAAAAAAAAAAGAAGCATTATTCATGATCCTAGCTGGGAAGACAGCACAGTGAGATAAATGGAGATCAGCAGATGTCCTCTGAGTTAGGTGGAAAGGGAGGTGATATACATTCCAAGTCTACTATAAATCCATTTGTGTGACTAGTAGTCACAAACAACATATTCAGTGGCACAGGAGTATGATTTGAATAAATAAATGATGAGCTGACCAAAAGACCTTGATATATATACAAAGAGGTATCAATAAGGTATGTAGAAACCACTGAGAGTAAAGCATAGTATTTCATAGAAACGTTCAGAGATGCCATAGTGAATGATGTCCATATACATCACAAGGGAAACTTAAATTCTGACACACAGTACCCTGCAGGAAATATTCTTTCTAAATGGATAGTGTGATGGCGGCATCTCTTGAGATGACACCATGATTTCATAAAGGAAAATGACAGTGTAATATTTATTTATTTCTAATATGACATTGCTATAATCTGATTTGTCTAATTTAAATTTAAAAGGGAAACAATAGCATACTATTTCATGGCCCTGATGAATTTACATAGGAAGAATGCCTTCAAAAAGCTTTCATCATATTCCATAGGAAAAAAAAATTATCTGTATGACTCAGTTTTGACCAAGACCAAAAAATGTGTTAGAAAACTATTATTAAAATAACTTAAACATTAAAGGGTTTAATTGATTATTTTAAGATGCTCTAAACTCTTTGCATTCAGGCTCTGCTCACCAGGGCAAGTCACAAAACTCCCCAGCCCACAGGGCATCATGTCATAGAAAAGAACAATGATAACCATTGCTTTGCTATTAGAGTCACATCTTAACTTTCAGAACCAATTGCATTTTAAATTAGCTTCCTCATACTAGGGCAACATAAAGAACTAAATATAAGTGGGAAAACATGCATATCAAGAAAAGATTTTATATTTTATATTGGATTTGAATTCATCACTTCTTTTCATTTGTACTTTATAGAAATACATAAGAACAGAATTATTGAAGGCAGATGTCAGAAAGCCAATTTTTGTCAGTTTTGACTTGGGCTACCTAATCTTGATTAGAAGGATAAAATAGAGAACAATTAAAGAGTAGAACCAGCAAACTGTGTTCATAATATAGTGAAGAACATGGATTTTTAGATCAGAGAGTCCTGGTGTGGTATTCCACCACCCTCTGCACGTATGAGTGGTATAATCCTAGGAAAATTATTAATTCCTCTGAGCTTTATTTATTTATTACCATAGAATTTATTATACAAACTGAAACACTCTTGAGAGTGAAAAGGGGGACACAATTCATAACTGCCCCGAGACTACTGACATAAAATAGAACCATTTGTTTCCAATACTGAGATATTAGCTCTCTCTTTTTTTCTTTTTTTGTAGAGATGGAGTCTTGCTATGTTTCCCAGACTGGTCTTGAATTCCTGGCTTCAAGTGATCCTCTTACCTTGGCCTCTCAAAGCACTGGAATTATAGGCATGAGCCACCACGTCCAGCCAATATCTCAATATTTTTGTGAGGGTTAAAATGGCATGATATAATATGTCATATAGAAAGTATGACATACACACGTGTTCAATAGCAGTTATTTCCTCCTTCTCATACATGGAATTAGGTATTGGTTAGAGGTTGGGACAAGATGAGGGGAGTATTGTGGTTTTGGTTTTTTTTAATGGAGCAAGATGAAGGACTGGCATGCTACTTTCTCTGCCTAAAATGATCTCTGCACCCCTCTCCCTAGTTCACTACTCTTCACGCTGCTGAGCCCTAAGAAGCACAAAGATTTCACGGTGAATATTTTAATTTATATCATGAGGGTAACACAACTTCTGACACACAACACATTTCATAAAAACACAACCTCAAGAAGGCTTCCTTGACTCCAGGGGTTAGGTAAAACCTCCTATGTACATTCTCTTAGCACCTTGCACTTCTATTTTGTATTTGCTGCTTTAAAACTTTGGATTATATGGTGAATTCTTCAGTATCTGGCTCTGCAATTAGAATGTAAACACTAGGATGAGGGGAAATTTATCTATTGTGTCTCCTTATGTACTTCTAGCACCCAGCATAATCTCTGTCACATAGTAGGAGGTAAACACTTGTGTATTTAAATAAATGAATGATCATATGCATTTATGCTAGCTATATGGAGGATCCAGAGAGGACAGGAGGGATTTCTGTTTCAAGAATTTCAGTGCTGAGGTCTATAGAGAAATGAGAGTGATTTCAACACCATATAATGTTGTCAATTTGAAGATATAACACATATAAAGAATAGCAACCCACACTGAATGCCAAAGCTTTGGATGTTATAGGAATGTATGAAAGAAACCAGCATCAGCCGGATGGATGAGGGGCCGGGGTACATGAGGAAAGATGTAAAAAGCATCTCTGGTCCAGATCATTCCTCCCACTGTTGGCAGCCATGGTCTCTTGCCCTGGCTACCTCAAATGCTTAACCCATTCATCCCAAGAACAGATTTTATCCTACATGGCTCCTTCATTTAATAAATTTTATGTGATATTGCTTTTGATACTTAATGTATCATCTTGTGTATTTCTCCCAAACCAGCAAAAGAGTTATTACATCCATTAGACAAGTTAGAAAAAAATGAGACTTGGGGAGATTGAATAACTTGCTCAATGAGCACATAATACAATTGGATTTGAACTCAGGTCTGGCTAGGACAGGGGTTCATATTGCCTCTAATTTATCCCCAGCTGTTGTCAGTCTTACCTTGGAAATATTTATTTATAGAAAAGTTATAAGAAATGTGGAAGTCCAAGGTACATTACAATACAGTAGCCAGCCAGGATTTTGTTTTTAATACGCTTCCTGCCCAGGACAACTGGGCTCTGAGGAATATTTTCCCCAAGCTTCCAAGATTCATTCTCAAAAAATGACTGTCTACTCTGACTATCCTACCTTTCATAGCTGTTATTCTCTTGCTATTAAAGCAAGGCATGGTTATTTTGGAACATAACTTTACAATGGAAATGGGATATCAACAAAGAATACAATTATATTGTATGAATATATATATGAATAGTACAACATAGGCAGGCATGGGAAAATATTATTGATTGACTACATATGACTGCCAAAAGTAGACACTAAACAATATTTGTCTTCAAAATATCTGAGGTAATGTGTGAGCTCTAAGTTGATGTTTTATAACATCAACTTATTAATGCTACTAATAAAACAATAGAATTTTGAGTTAGAATCAGATTCAAAACATACATCTATTATTAACTGATGATCCTATATACCTTACTTAATTAAATTTTAGCTTATTTATTTATAAAATGGTTATAATAAATACATCCAAACCTCATAGGTTAGATACTAAAATTAATAAAATGACAGGCCAGGCCCTAAGGCTCATGCCCACAATACCAACACTTTGGGAAACCGAGGCAGGAGTGTCTCTTGAGGTCAGGAATTCAAGATCATCCTGGGAACCATAGCAAGACCCCACCTCTACAAAAAAAACACAGAAATTAGATAGCCATGGTGGTGTACACCTATAGTCCCAGCTACTTGGGAGGCTAAGGCCCAAGAGATCATGACCACCAGCCTGAACAACATAGCGAGACCTCATCTCTATTTAAAATATAAATAAATAAATAAGATGACATATAAAAGACCCCTAACATTCAGCCTGACACATAGTAGGTACTCAATATTTCTCTCTCTCTCTTTCTTTTTAAAATAGATTAAATGTATGAGATTTAACAAAAATCTCTAATTGATACAAGTATCAGACTATTGTCATGTTCACTCACATAGTTTCCTCCTCCTTCTCCTCTTAATGTTTTCACTCCAAAATAAAACAAAAAGACAATTTCAGGAATATTGACCCTTGTCTACCACCACCCAAAAGATTTTTTATAAACTCTGTAATTCTTGCTCACAATAGCTAAAAATCTGACTCATCAGACATCACATAATTGGTGGCAAGTTAATAGATCTAACATTTGCTCGATATCCTCTGGAATCAATCACCATTTAGGCTGAAGGGTGATTAGAAAGGAAGACACACATGTATTTTAGAAGATTAACTGAGTGGGCGAAGATTTGCAAGTGAATCAGTTTTCATTGGGATGGTCTTTTCTTTTGATTTTATGTTTGACATGTAGTAATTTTCATCCAGAGAAAAACAAACCACTTGATGGCTACAGTTTGCCAATATGTTCTCGCAATCTGGGATGTGTCCTGGAAACCAACACCACGCCATCTACATGAAGACAGGAAATAGTGATGCCTCTTTGGATCACTACTGCATCCCTGGTACTTAACACTTAGCAGATGCTATATATATAGAATTTGTTGAATGAATGAATGGTGTTTGCCTACCCTAGAGAAAATAAGAGGATAGAAACTACAGTGCTACAGGTTAAGTATAAAGGAATAACACTTTTCCCCTAGTTTGTGGTTAAGTCAGTAGCTGCAATATAATATGATCCCTCACCAGCACTTCTCTGACTAACCACATTAGACAACAGAAAGCTTCCTAAGGTCTGAAATAGCTATTATTTCAAAGATGAGCTATTAAGAAACAATATGGATGATAACATGAGGAAAACATTTTTTTAAATTTTCTTCTCACAGTGTTCAATAAACCAATAATGCAAGATGTAAGAAGGAAAAATGTCAAATTAATACAATAACACACTATTTAAGGGTATTTGTATATCATAAAAGAGAAGCAGGAAGATCAGTCATCTTACCTGAAAAAAGTGCTTTACATACTTGTCAAATTTGTCACAGATTAAAATAAAGACACTACCAAAAATTTACAACAAGGAACGTTTCCTTCACTTCTATGACAAACCAGCTTATCTCAAATTTAGGAATTTTGTGAGAATTAAGTAAAATTACACATGAGATGGTCCCAGCATGATGTCTACCATGTAGTAAGCTGCTGAAGTTGATTACTTATTGTTGTTGTAGCTGCATACTATAATCCAGAGTTTCCCAAGGTAACTAGCAATCTAACAGTAAGTACACATTTAAAACCAATACCAGTGATATAATGATCAGTTTAAAATTTCGTGCCAGTGACATAATCATTTTAAATTTTCATAAAATGTGATTACTGAATATACTCCATAGTACTTTTCTTTAAAATCATTATTTTGATTTCCTTTTTCCTCTGGTTAACTTTTACTATTTTTTTTTCCTTTATATTTATGCCTTTACGTCTCTGTGTGTAACGGAACTCTATTCTCACTTATGGCTTCATTAATTATAAGTCTACATGGAAAGCAAACCTATTTCCTTCAAATCTGTCTTTTCTTATTGTCACCAAGTTCTAAAAACACAAACACCTTTCAAGAAGTCTTTGTTTTTGAACATCACAGTACTGTTTTATTTAAAAATCGATCTACTTTTAGTATTCCTGGTGGAAATATTTTAAGAATGGCTTCTCAGACTTTTGAAAGCACATATTGGCATAAATAAATCTCATTACCTGAAAGGGTTAGGGACGCCGAGCAGGCTGACAATCTGCAGCCTTAGACTCCAATACGCTGACCATACAGTACCGTGCACAGCTATATATATAATTTTTTTTCCAAATCAACATGTGACTGTGTAGGAGATGGGTGAGCCTTCAAACTATGTGAAAATAGCTTCTGGAGGTTCTAATGACATTCAACTGAGCAGCCTGTAGGCATAAAGGAATTTGAGACACAAAAAAAATCATTGTTCTAGCACATAGCTATTAAAATGTTTTTCTATAAAGATAGAAAGCCCTCTTTCTTTCCAGAGACATTTACTAAGGTCCATAATGTATCATTTCAATTTTCTCAACAAGCTTACAAGTAAAATGCAACATATTTTTCTTCAAGATTTCAAAGTTCATTTAAATTATTTTCTTAAATAATATATTGTCTTTAAAAACACAGGAAAGTTACAACAAACTAATTCTTCAAAACAGTTTTTTTTTCGGGAAATAGTAGATAAGCATTAAATGTGCTTGACGTTACCTATGAAAATGTACCAAGATTTTACATCAGAAAATAATCTTTGGATTTTTGCCAAGTCATTACTTTTTGAAGAAACCTTTGGATTTTCTAGACTCTTAAGCATGAGCTCAGCATCCAGACTGCTTGGGCTTCAATTCCAGCTCTCCACTTACTAGCAATGTGAACTTGGACAGGTTACTCACTCTCTCACTACAATGGAGTGCAGAATATGATTGAATACACATTTCGATTTTGAGTACTGACAGTTTGGGGACAGTTCAATTTTGATGAATGGCTCCTACAACATAGTTGTAACTTTAAGAGCATCGCCTTTACAGAATTCTTATACCTGACCTTTTGAATCTTTCAGGAAGAAGAATCAGAGTCCATTTCAAAAAACAAAACAAAACAAAACAAAACAAAACACAACCAACACTATGTCTCATAACACCAGATATACTTGAAGATTTTCTAAAGACTGAATTAAGCCCAAATATTGGGTGTGGTTTATTTTTTTAAACTAAAATCTGTACTGAACATACTTCAGAATGTTTTTTAAAGTATTTAGTTTGAACTGATGCTAAACTTGAACATTTTCAAAACTATGGTACTATAGTAAAACTAGGCCATCAATAAATTCTCTGAATGAAACTGGATTTGATTCAGCACCTTTGTCTTAAGTTCCTGGATTGAATCTCCTCACAGCAGCAGGGTCCTCATGGTATGCAAATCACTACAGCTAAATTTCTCATTAATATTCCCTTTTAAATAACCCATCTCTAGTTTGGAAGCATCACTTTTAGAGAAATTAAAGTGAGTTGAATGACCTATCAGTTTTATTTATTTTCTCATTCATTTCTTTCTTTTCTCATGCTGTTGAATACTAACTATGTGAAGAAACTTAAGCAGCCATTCTTAAACTTTGCTTCTCCACTATGAGAGGGAATCTGATTCTGTGAGATTTATGTTTTCTCCTCAACTTTTCCATTGGTGATGATCCCCTCTTGACTTTTCCAACAGAAAATGCTCAGACAGCTGTACAAAGTGAACCAGCTCTCTTATAAGAATTTCATAAGATGTAAAAGTTATGCAAATCAAGTTGAAGGTACCTATTCTCTGTTAGAGTCAACTAGACTTAAAAATTATTCAGTTTTTCCCAGGAATTCAATTCTTCCTACCTCCATAATAGCACATTTGACAGCTTGATTCTGGAGTTTTCCATTTTAATTTGGTACTTTCACTTTCTATCCAGAGCAACTTCCTTTGGCATTAATCCTTCTGACTCCAAGACAGTCATTTTGACCCTGCTATCTCCACAATGGTTGGTATAGAAACCAGCCTTCATTAATGAACACCGGAAGTGTGTAGGGCACTCTTTCTGTGTTAAACACACACACACACACACACACACACACACACACACACACACCCCATGTGCAGTGGATTTTGGCGTATGTAGCTTCAACATTTTCAAACAATCCTGAAGTTCCAAGTCATGGACTCGTGAAAGGATTTGTAATTTTGCTAAGCATGAATTTGAATCCCACTTATTTGAGGTTCATGTGTGGAACAAGTCACTTCACCAATGATTAAGTCAGAGACATAGCTCAAAGTGCCCCATTTTTCTAATCATTTTCCATGTCTTTGTGGGGCAAATATTGTAGAGCAGCACTTCTCAACCTCCATAATATTGACATTTGGGTCAGGTCCATCTTTGTTGCTGGGGACTATTCCATGCATTGTATGATGTTTAGGAATATCCCCAGCTTCTACCCACTAGATGCCAGAAGTATACTTCTTCCACTTTTTGTGACAACCAAAAATGTCTCCAGACATTGCCAGATATATCCCAGGGGGCAAAATCACCCAGAATAAAGAACCACTTCTGTAGAAGAAATGCCTGGTCAATGAGTGAAAGTTGAGCCATCATAAATTCCTCCTATACTTCTTATAAGTGTGTTGCTATACATTGGGATTTTATTTCTAAGAACACATTCCATTCATAAAACTACAAAATTGATTTAAATTTGGAAAACTAAACACTATGAAATCTATATTCCTTTTAAGGGAAACATCTGGTAGCTGAGGGCTCTTAAAGTCTTTTTAAATGAAATTTGAATACTCTCTTCCTTTCTCATTGAATATCAGTGTACCCAATACAGGCATTCTTCTTTAACATTGTGTGAGAGAAATTATTAAGCAATTGACAATTGAATATGGGTTGAAATGGTGAGTGGGAAAATTTTATTTGAAAAATCTTGCTAAAAGACTGGATAACTTTTTTTATATAATAGGATGGGCATACTTTCAAGATCTTACAGAAGAAAAATCTTTGATTTCTTTTTTAAATTAAATTTTATTTTATTATGGAGATGTGGGGTAAAAGTAAGGATTTACTATACAGGTAAGCTGTGTACAGGTGAGGTTTGGGTCTCCAACTGGCCTTCACTCCCCTGGTATAGGACCAGGTACCTTTGTATTGTTACGTACCCCACCTTCCTCCCTCTCTCCCTCCTCTAGCAGTGTCCAGTGACTGCTGATCCTTCCCTTGTGCTAATGTGATTAATGTTCAGTTTCCACTTCTGAGTGAGAATACATGGTATTCAGTTCTTTGTTTCTGTGATAGATCACTTAGTATGATGGTCTCCCATTCCATCCAATTTGCTGCGAAGTCCATGGTTTTGTTCTTCTTTATGGCTGTGCAATACTCCATTGTGTATATATACCACATTTTCTTTATCCAGTCCACTTTTGATGGGCAGTAGGGTTGGTTCCATGTTTTTGCTATGGTACATAATGCAGCAAAAAAAATGCATGTGCAAGTGTCTTTTTGGTAGAACAGTTTATGTTCCTCCAGGTATATTCCCAGAAGAGGGATTGCTGGATTGTATGGAAGGTCAACTTCCAGTTCTTTTGGGAATTGCCATACCGCTTTCCATAGAGGTTGAACTAGCCTTTACTTCCACGGACAGTGTAGAAGTGAAAGTGAAAGTATATAACATGAAGTCAGTATACTCAATGAGCAGCCATTTTAACGTTGCCTAGATCTGTCATGTTTCTCTAGCAGTTTACTTAACCTCTAATCACTAGCCAAGGACAGAACCAGTTTCTCAGAGGTAGCTGTTGAGAATTGCTTTACAATCCCATCCTAGCTTGTTTCGTAAACAAGTTAACCTAATCAGCTCTTCATGACCATCATGACACAGACCCCATCAACATGACAACTGTCATGTGACTAACCCACCCATCTGCCTGCTGTCCATCACCTGATGTCAGTACATGCGCTTACTTGCCACTTTGTGATGACATGGAGTAGACCGCCATCCAACTACCTTGACGAGCATTCGATCTTAAGTAGACAGTCACCACTACCTTGCTAGGCTATGGTCTGGCCATGTGTTCTTTGAGCTATGGCAAGGCTATGTTTCCTAAGCTTTAGCCAATCTTTGACTTCTAAAAATGGCTATATTATTGCCAAGGAAATTTAACCATTCCCCAATAACAGTGGAGCACAAGAAGTGACCTGATCCTCAGTGTCTGGGAACAGCTCTGTGAGCTCAGCCTCTGCTCCTAGGATCAACTCTTGTGATCCTTCTAAACCCTAGGCCTCCAGGTATAGGGCTTTTAAAATTATACTCACACCAGTTGTTTGAAAACTTGTAAACATTCAGCACGTTTAAAGATTTTTATTTACTGTCTCATTTTTTTGTTCTTAACTAACTGTATGATTTCTATTGTTAATCTTTCAGTTTTCAGAGTTATTTCTCTGTTTAACAAAGCTGGCTCTCCACTGAGCTTGTGTTTCTGAATACTAATTCATGAAGATAGTTTTCAGAAGGGAAATTGCAGCTAAGTGAAGCACTGATAATTTGTCAACCTGGATACTTTTTACAGCATGACTTGACTAGGATCTGGAATTAAATACCCGAGAGAGAGTGGATTAAAAATAGGATGGGTTTCAATTTCAGAATGTGAATTCTTCAAGTGTCTTTCCTGTCCTTTTCATTCAATTCACCACACACACATTGGCACTACCATTTCTGCAAATGAGCAGTGTTTCCTCTGGGGCTTTCACATTAAAATGGAAGCAAAACGGCTGGGGTTTTTGGGCTGGATTGTTCTACAAACTGGTGGACTGCAATTTTAATGCAAATCATAATTTTGGTCTAGCAATAGCATCTACTGTTGCCTTCAAATTAAAACAAGAACTAGAAAGCTTTACTTGTTTTATATATCCTGGTACACGTTCAGACCATTTCAAAATGGTCCCATATTTGATAGGCTCTGTACATCTTATTTAACCATGTTTTATGTATAGGTCGTCAAGTAGTTCCACAAAAATCAAGTAAATTTTGCAGAACCTGTTTCTCTATCAAACATATTTTCCCAATAAAAAATATTTAAATATAGGTACAATTATATTACACCTATAATATAGCAAAATTCTAATTACTACTAATTAATATGCTATAGTGCTATTAGTATTATAAAAATAATATAAATAGCATTATAAATAATTCATAATATAATATTAATAATAATAGAGTGGTTTTAAACAGTTTCTCAACAATTGCAAGACTTTAAGGTACTGAAAGGATTTATATGAACTACCATTATATTGACTTTCTATCACTCCAGTGTGTGGTCTAAGTGGTTTTGTTACAGGGAGGATGGTTTATAGAGTTATTGAATTTTAAAGCTCAACAAAGGTCTTAGATCATCTGGTCCAGTGGCTTCCAAATTTGTAAACCACAAATATAGTGCTTGTGCATTTAAGTAAATTTGAAACAAAGTCTCAGAAATAGTGCATACTTAGATTTTTCTATTAAATTTGATTCTGTTTGATTCTGTTCTTCTCTTTTCTAATTCATCTTTTATAATGCCAAACAGGACTTATTCACAGTCATGACTGGTGGGTGGAAAAACTAGGATCCAGTGCAGCATGGTCCGGATCCAGCTGTGTTTTGCAGTTGGGGAACCCAGGGTCTGGGAACAGGAAGTGATGTGTCTAAGGTCAAACAGCTCATCAGCTGCTAAGATGAGTGGTCTTTCAAAAACACATATGAAGTTACAAATGCAAATCATTTAGCATTTGGTACTTACAAAATGATTTATGGCTAGTTCAGAAAGTACTTCCTTGTTTTTTAATTTTTAATTTTAAAGATGTGGGGTACAATTTGGGGTTAAGTATACAAATGTTCATTATACAGGTACCCTTGTTGATGAGGTATGCCTCCTCCTCTCCTGGCAGTTTCCCACTACTGCCAATCCAGCCCCCAACCTCTGCCTCCCTTGGCAGTTTTCCACTGCTGTCAAGCGCTTTCTTATAGCATTATGATAATTGTTCAAGGTCTGCTTCCAAGTTAGAGCACGTGGTACCCAGTTCTTTGTTTCTGTGACAGATCACTCAGAAAATACTTTCAAAGTGCTCTGATGGAAATCAGGAGGGAGCCTGACCCACCACTGCTGTCTATGGCCATGGGTACACTTCTCGCTGTCACTGGCCCTGAGACACACCAGGTGGAAAGTTGTGTTGGAACACAGGCAAACCCATTTACCTGCATATTTTCTATGGTTGCTTTTACCCTCTAATGGCAAAGCTGAATAGTTATAACAGTGACAGTATGCTCCACAAAGCCTAACATATTACTGTCTGGTCCTTAACAGAAAAAGTTTACCAACTCCTGAGAATTATCTGATCACGGATGTAAGGCACTCACAATTTCTGGCATATAATAAATAATCAAAGAAGAGTAGCTGTTTTTATTATATAGTGGTCATGGTGATTAAGATGACAAGAATTATAATGATACTGCTGATAATGATAATAATAAATTATGATGGTGTTAATAGAGCAATAGTGATAATGCTATGACAAAAATAATAACAGCAACAATAAGAACAATTTTTTATTTGACTACCAGCTTCAAATTCTTTTATCCTATTTTAGAAACTGCCCCTGACATTGCCTAGATATCTAACACTTAGGGGTCATCCTTTCTCCTAGTATCAAAACTCATTCTCAAGGAAGTATCTGAAACTTGCTGTAAGAAGAATGAATGAAGGTCTAGATGTTTTAGGCTTCACCAGCGAATAGGTGATGTGTGAAGGTATTTTGAGTAAAATCTTAGGCCTTCTTCTTATCTGTTTCTGTATAAGGTAGCCTCTAATCTCTTCATAATCATCTTTTTTTAATTCTGGATAACTCCTTTGAAAATATTTTGGAGTATTCACAAGGGATTTCTGTTTCTTTCTAAGATCCCATCGTCCTGGATCCCACGAGTGTCCTGGGGAAACATACTTGTCTCATCTCTGGATTTTTTTTTTCTTTTTTCAGATTTATGACGCTAAGAAGAAGAATGCTTTCTTGTTTTATATTCATAATTTCTGGGCTACAGTAAGAAAGTTTCCTATTATTTGGGTGATTTTTGCTATGTCTGTGGCCTAAAAAATGTAACCCTCATTTTTGCCACCCACAAACCCTAAATGTGTCTCAAAGTAAATTGGACTCACTCAGTAACTTAGCATCTGTTTCTTCTCTCAGTTATAAATTCACAAATAGAATCTGTTTCTCCTTTTAAAGTGGTTTCCCTAGCAACTAAAACACCCTTGTATGATCAGAGCAGTTTGTCACTTTTGAAGTTTGACTTTCTGACAAGGCCTTCTGGCTCAGGGAGATGAAGAAAACAACATCCGAACACAAACATTTGGAAAACACTCCAGTGGTGAATTACAAATGGAACCTACATTTGGGTGACTTTTCTGTAGATTGCGTGTCAGCCCCCACCACCACCACCTTCCACAGCCAACCAGCAAAGATAATCATCTCTTGAAGTGACTGTCTTTGAAGCAGAGAACAGATGGGAGTGATTCTTAAAGGAGCTAAATTACCATAAAGATATATTTTGGGAAGCGTTGGGTGACAGAGATATAGGAAGATTTGCAGCAGGCAGACACACAAAGTGAGCTCACCTTGTGATTATTCAATCTTTTGCTTATCTCTAGGCTAATGTAAATGTGTTGATCACAACTCAGGTGTATCAGGAAAAAGACAGACTTTTGCTCCCTCTTCATAAAGGGCCAGGACAAACCAAGAGGAAGGCAGGGCTTAGCTAATCCTCTGACTGACTTTTCATTTATTGTCACTATTTTTAGAATAATAATGGCTGTTATTATTATTTATGTCTGTTTTTTTTTTGTTCCTGTTGCTGTCCTATTTACCAGTGGCCGGAGTCAGAAACTCATTCACTTCTAGATTCCTTCCCCTTCACAATCCTATACTAGTTCTTGCTATAATTAGAATGCAATTGGAGATGGATAGAATATTGGGATAAGAAAGAAGAGCACAGTAAAGCAGAAAGTTGTCTGCTTTCTCATTTCACTCTTTCCTGGCCCCTTAACAAAGGGGAGAGAGAAATTTATGAGACCTGTAGAAATGTGTGACATCTGAAGAGAGTCCTCTAAAGGCGCTTAGAGTGAGAGAGCATATGAGACAAGAATGAAGTCAGCAGTGGGAGCCTAATCAAAGTTTTCTCATGGTGAAGTTGCTTTCATGATCTCGAGATGAATAGCGAGTTTTCTTTCTTGGAGGATTTCCCCCAAGAGCAAAGCGTTCCTCAGAATAAGCAGGTCAAATGGGCATCTCTCTCCCAAAGAAGGAGAGCGTATCTGGAAGCTCTCGCAACATCTAGCTTTGTAGTAGGTGTTAGGTGACATTAAGGGAACCTAAATACATGAAAGAACTTTTACATACCTCTCTTCGGGCATAAAACATTTTTCTCCTGAACTTCATACAGATTATATTTCTTAGGCTAGGCATAGAATAAATTTAAATGAAGGGTGCTGTAAATATTGAACGAACACCTCTTACAGGTTTAGTATTAAAATTGGTATTTTGAAAACAGAAGCATCAAATGCACACACGGTGTGGCAGACATGGCAATGTGGTACTCAGATTCCTTTTTGAGAAAGGTCTTGCTGTCAAGTTGTGGAAGGCATTGTTGGAGACAGCCTCCAAATGTCACCGTCTTTGGGGTCTGCCTCATCTGCAGGGAGATGTTTTGCTGAGTTCACGCTTTCCCAGGGTAGTCCACAGCAAGTGAAGTCCTGGTCACTTTGACTGGCTATAGGATGCTCTCAAGAAAACACCTCCTAATACCAAGTATTAGGGAACTCCTGAGTTCGCTGTCCAATCAGCCCAGTTCAACTTTTCCCCTTGTCCAGTCCTTCCTCTTCCCCTTACTTCTCACCAGTGTTACTTTCTCATAAATATCTGGCACTCTGAACTTTCTCTCTGAATCTGTGTCCTGTGAACCCAACCTACGATATCCAGTTATTAATAATTTTTACAAATAATTCAGGAGATAAGACTGTCCTATGTGGGATGTGGGACAGAATATAGTGTTAAAACATATTCAGATGAGAGGGAGAGAGTTAAGCACTTCAAAATTCTACCAGGAGATGATTCCTGGTAGATTTGAACCCTTTGGATTGAGCCACCTAAGATAGTGGAGGGTGAGAAGAGAGGACCGGCAAACAAAGCCAACTGAGTCAAAGTAATCAGTGAGACTCTGAGGAAGTTGGCTTGGATAAAAAGAAGCATTCATGTTAGGGAAGCTAGAAATGGAATTGTTGTTAATTCACTTAAGATTAGACCTGGTTGTGCAAAAGAGCAAAAACCCCAAGATAGATGTTTCCTTCTCTAGCGCATTAAAAATATGTTCAGAAGTTGTCATTTCTGATCTTATTTAGGGTCTCTTTCTGTCAATTCACTCATCATTCCGTCTTCTCTAGAGGGAAGATTTTATCATCAGTATCTAAAATGGCAGCTAGAGATTCAGTCATCACATCCAAATTCCAAATAGCAAGATGGTGGATGAAATCGAGATGGGCATGCCACATAATTTTAAGAAAACTTATTTCTAATGACATTTCATTGGTCACTCTCAGTTACATGGATATACCTATTGGTAAAGGAGGCTACAGAGTAACCGTTAAGCAGACACACTTTAAAATTGTTGTTAATTTTAAAATTACAGTTGAAATGTTTTTTTTAGATGACAGAAACAAGTGAGGCAAAATATTGAAAGAGTGAAAATCTAGTGTAATGAAAATGATGGTGGCAATAAGACACTTCTAGAAATTACAGGGAAGAAGAAATTATAAGAAGGTTAATATTAATAATCATCTAATGTACGTTGAGTGCTTTCTATGTGCTAGGTGCTATATCAAATGCTTTACAACTGTCATATTATTTAATGGCACCTAGGAGGTAGGATTTATAAATGATCTATTAAAGAGGAAATAGAGATCTTGAGAAATGAAGAAAATTGATCAAGATCATACAACTTGTACATGGCAGAGCCCAGCCTTGAACCCGTGTTTGTCGAGTTCCCAACCCAGCCCCTTGTCCTGTGCTTGCTGACATTAAGGGCAGCAAGTGAAGCATCAGAGAGGAGAAACTGGAACTCAAGAGAAAGACAAGTGGAGTGTATTGAAAGTCAGCAGGCTGTCATGAGAATTGACATCATGAGAGCAGAGGATTGAAGAGTGCAGGGAGGAGAGAAATCAGGCAGCAGGATGAGGATGGTGAAGAGTGCTGCGTCTAGGATAACTTTCTTTTGAAGGAGAAGCAAGGGAGTCACTGCAGGAGAATCAGAGTAAGGTAGTGTCAGGGAGGACAAAGAGAAACACTTTCTTGAAGAGGAAAGGGGCCAGCAAGGTATTTAACACAGAAGTTAAAAAAATTCAACAATTTGAGTAGCTAGGGGCCGTGTATTGATTATCTTTAGAGTGTTGAAAGTGGGATGTAGGAATGGGTGGAGGGAGGTAGGAAATAATGGATGAACTGTTTAAAACGTGTATGGTAATCCTACTGTTAATAACACCTTCTAAGAGCAGCTGTTAATGCTCATCATGTGACAACTATGTGGTAGATACTGTTTGAAGGGCTTGTGTGCACCAAATCATATAACCACGACCCTAGGAGACAGCTCCTTTTATTTTCCCATATCACAGATGAGAAAATTGAGGTAGTGAGAGAGTGAGTAAATAATTTTACTCCCAGCTTTGAATCCTGGGAGTAAAATTATTCTGTGGCCTTGGGATATAAACCTAATCAGGTAATATAAACTATCAGGTGGCCTAAAATTCAAGCTTAACTAAGGTAATTCTTTGTGGTATTTATATCTTGAAAATAGGTATTTTAGGGCAACCCCCTCGGGTCCCCTCCCAGTGTGGGAGACTTTCTGTCTTCTCAATAAATCCTGCTCCCCCCCCCCCAAAATTAGGTATTTTAGCCTTGTTGAAATGTTGTTATTGTAGAGGGACTTTTTAAATAATTAATGCTATGTAATTCAGTGCGGCTACGTATGTAGAGAATCTCTGCAAATTCATGTATGTCTTTTAAATCCTAGGTCAATTTATAA